>JASKGM010041792.1:0-22294 GCA_034509205.1 Ceratonia siliqua
TAAGGAGCCTACTGACATAAGCAACTCCTGCACAAAAAAAAAAATATATATATATATATATATATATATATAATAAAAGAAATCACAGCCTTAGCATGAAAAATAATAGAGTAAAATACATCAACCTCCCTCAATTTTCCTAATTTTACACATACCTTCTCTCTATTTCTCAAATCTACACATAGATCTCTTCTATTTCTAAAACTTACACAAACATCCCTCGCATTTTAAATAATGCTACAAATAACTCCCACTAAAAAAATTCTAACATCTCTTTTAAAAATGAATTAGTAAATGACTAACTCTCTATTATGTATATGAAAAACTCCATAATATTTTTAAATGAAGGTAGATTGAAGTATTTTACTCTTAAAACAAACAGAATTACTATTAACATAATATTATATATGACGGAACAAGTTATTAAAATTTTAAAAAATTAAAGGTCTAGATATATTATCTAATGTTTAATAGAGTTATCCTAATCTTAAATTTAATTAGTTTTATACACAATATGATGATTAACTCATGTTTTTAACAAAGATGTTAGATTTTTTTTTTTTTAAATTTATGTGTAGTGCATTTTAAAATGTAAGAGAAGTTTGTGTAACATTGAGAAATAGAGGGAAGATGTGTGTAAAATCAGGATAATTGAAGAGAGGTTGAAATCAAAACAATATTAACTAAGAATATGACTATCCCATAAAGGAACCACAATTGCTTCTCGGTTGGGTAGGTTTTTGTTCACATATCTTTGGGAGGAGAATTTTCCTGATTTGAGGCAAGAGACCTTGCCTCGCTAAGTTTTTGCCCACTTCCCTGTTGTCTTAGAGTATAGTAAGGATTTTGGAGAGGCCTTTTGAAGAGGAAGAGATTCAAAGTGCTGTATGGTGTTTGGCTAAGGATAAATCACCCGGACCAGATGGTTTCTCAATGGCTTGTTTTCAAAGTTGTTGGGACATTGTTAAGACAGATCTTATAAAGGCTTTTACTGAATTTCATAGGAATGGAAAAATTGATGTTAGCATGAACTCTTAACTTTATTACTTTAGTGCCAAAGAAGGATAGGTCTATAAAGGTGAGAAATTATAGACCTATCAGTTTGATTACTAGTATGCACAGGATTATCACTAAGGTTCTTTCTAGGAGGCTTTCAGGCTTTGTGATGTGCTAGCAGATTCTATCTTAGAGAATCAGAGTGCTTTTATTCCTAGAAGGAAAATTTTAGATGCCGCTTTAGTGGCAAATGAGGATGTGGATGATTGATAAACCAATACTTGTCTTAGTATTTTGTTATGTTTTTAGTGCTTTTTCATATGTTTTATTTTAAGAATACGTTACTTTGAGTTGCATTTGTGGTTTTTGCAGGGATGCATTTTGAAGAGGGCAATGTGAGCCCTAATTGGCTGGACAGAGGAGCTTTAGAGAGGGGTGGCCCCGTCTTCTTCAACCTCCCCTCCCTCTCGGCCTTTTCTATATAACAAGGAGCTCTTCCCTTCACCAATACCATCCTTTCACGAACTCTCCGTCTTCCTCCTAGCCATCGCCAAGCCGCAGGAGGAAGCTTGACACCACCACATCCTTTTCCCTCTCGGTTTTCACCACCATCACCATCGTCTTCCTCTCGTCACAACCACCATCAATCATCATCACCGGCCACCAAAAGCAACTCTCTCCTTCCTCATTGCAGTCGCCAAGTTGCAAGGGAGAAGCTTGTCGTCGCCATTCCATCTTGCACAGCCACCACCGTCAACTTCACGCCATTTTGCTAAGGGGAAGATACCTTTTTTTTTTTCCTTTTTTTCCTTTTTCTATTTACTTTTTTTTTCAATTTATTCTTGTGTCTTTTTACCTTGTATTCTTGCAATATGTTTGGAATTATTGTATTTGAATTCATTGACTTGAATTTAATTATGAGAGGCTAAACATATTGTGGGTGTTTAGCTTAGCTACCAAGAATGCATTGAATATTTTGATGAATTGTTTTTTTAATGCAAGTTTAAGATTATTTCTTGATCATTGTTCTTTATACAATATGATTATAAATTGTGGATTGATCACCTATTTTTTGTAATTAAAATTGGTATATGAGAATTAGGTGTTTGACACATCACTTAATTAAAGCTCTATTGAACATGACTTTAAATTAAAATCATTGATTTAATTTAATTTAGATGGTTGTGTTCTCTCTTGTGCTTAATCCAATTAACTAAGTAATTATCTGGACCAAGGAAATTAATTAGTTAATTTTAAGTGAGAGTTAACCGTGATCATCTGGATTCTCTAGCCTTAGTGCAAAAAACCAATAATCTCAACTTAGAATTTTTGTTTGATTCACCTAATATTTCAATACATAATCAGTTAGTTAGCTAAACCACCATTAGGTTCCATAGGATTTAAGTTAGTTTCATTTAATTATGTTTGGATTTTTCTAGTTTAGTTAGTTTAATTAATTTATTTTGAGTGTTCGTAACAATTGGTTAAAGTGTTTAGTTCATTTTATTTGGTTATTTTGTTTGATTTCTTGCATCTTATTGTATTTTGTTTCACTTTTATTGTTTGTTGAATTTAGTATTTTAAAGAAAATAATTAAGGATTTAAACAACTGCAATTCCTTGAAGAGATCAACCTTGAGGTAAGATTATCATTACACTATTAGTGATTCGTGCACTTGCGAGCATATTAAAATTTGCACAACAATGATGTAAGGAGACGGAAGTGTCGAGCTATCATTTTTAAATTGGATTTTGTAAAAGCTTATGACAAAGTAAGTTGGAATTTTCAACACAAGGTGCTTAATAGAAAAAGATTTGGGTCAAGATGGAGGAATTGGATATTAGGATGCTATTCTACTGCTACTTTTTCTGTAATCATTAATGGGGCACCTAAATCTTGGTTTAGAGGTCAACAGGATGTTATGCAAGGAGATCCCCTTTCTCCCTTTTTGCTTACCTTAGTGGTTGATGCTTTGAGTAGAATGCTCTCGAGGGCTGTAGATGTGGGTATGATAGAGGGTATTAGAGTTGATTATGAGGGAATGATGGTTTCTCACTTACAGTTTGCAGATGACAATATATTATTTCTAAAGGATGATAGAGTTAGTTTCGCGAACATTCTTTATATCATTCAGTTTTTTGAGGCTGTCTCAAATTTAAAGATCAATATGGCAAAGAGTGGAGTGGCAAGCATAAACATAGACAGTCTGAACCTTTCTTCCTATGCTGCTTTGGCTAGTTGCCAGTTGGGTGGCAATCCACGATCTACTTTCTTTTGGGACCCAATGGTCCAAAAGATTTCTAAGTGTTTGGATACTTGGGAAGGGGCTTATTTTTCATTAGGTGGTGTATCACCCTTATTAATTCTTGTTTATCAAGTATACCCATCTTCTTAGTCGGGAGGTTTGTTGTAGACCTAAGAATGAAAGGGATTTGGGTCTTGGAAATTTGGTGTCCAAAAACATTGCCTTGGTAACTAAATGGTTATGGTGTTTTCCTTTTGCTGTCAATGCATTATGGCATAAGGTAATTCAAAGCAAATATGGTTTTAGATCATAATGGTTGGGATGCCAATGCGACAGCGACTAGTATGCATGCGAGTCCTTGGAAATTTATTTCCCAATATTATTTGTCTTTTAGATAACTAGCCTCTTTGAGATTGGGTAATGGTTCAAAAACTAGATTTTGGGAGGATGTTTGGGTGGGTAGTATTACTCTCTTTTATGCTTTCCCTCGCATGTATTGGCTTTTCCGTATGCATAATTCACCCATCCAGAATTTTTATACTGCTCAACACCATAATCTCTCTTGGAATTTTCATTTTTTCAGTAATTTGAACATAGAGAAAACAGTGTGAGCTTCAGTCCATTTTGTCTCTAATTGATTCTCTCCATTTTTCTTCTAATCAAGATATGAGAGTTTGGAATCTAGATTCCTTTGGTATTTTCTCTTACAAATCTTACTTTCAGTTCCTTACTCATTCTCCTTCTAGGGAACGGTTTCTTCTTGATAAGCCAATTTGGAATTTTAAAGTTCCTTCTAAGGTCAAATCTTTTGTTTGGACTGCAGTACTCAATAGGATTAACACAAACAACTTGTTGCATATTCGTAGGTCCTATACAACTCTTTCTCCTAACATGTGTGAGATGTGTAGTGCTAGTTCAAAAACTTTGTCTCATCTATTTCTACATTGTCCACCAGCACATCATCTTTGGACTAATCTTTTTGGTATTTTTGGAGAAAATTGGGTATGTCCTAGTACCTCGGAGTAGTTCCTTTTAATTCGCTTCAAGGTTTTGGTAACAAGAAGGAGAATAGAGTTTTGTGGCAAAGTGCGATGTTTGGAATTCTTTTGTTTGTTAGGATGGAGTGGAATGCTCGCATCTTCAAGGGCATAACTTCGCCCTTACATGTGTTATGAGACAGAATTGTTTATATGGCGTCCCTCTGTGTTCAGCACATAGATTTTTTAAAGGAGTCATGATAATAAATATGCAAAGAGATTGGACGGCCCTACTTTGTCTTTAAGCTTTGTAGGGACTTTTTTTTTTTTTTTTGTTCTTTGTTTTTTTTTGCTCTTTCTTGCTTGAGGATTTCTTATCCTCCAACAAGTTGTAATTTCTTTTCTCTCTAATAACATTTCTTCTTTTATTAAAAAAACAAATAATAAGACCTGGTATTTAAGAGATAAAAAGGAAAAAGTGTGATAAGTTAATGATCATTGATGTAAGATTGTAAAGGAGGCTTCTAATTCTAAAATAGCTGACCAAAATCACATGCAAGGCAACTTATTTCACACACAAGCATATAGACCAAAAAAAAAATCCTATGGATATGTAGAAACACAAACCTTGATTCTTTGAGTTGCCCAACTGTTCAAGCTTTTCTCCTCCCATGTCCCAGCCTGTAATAATTTTACACCATTGGATTGAAATACCATTTGATACAAGAAAATACAGCTAAGCATACCCTGTAATCTTGAATAAACAGAATAGTTTCTACATAAGTATAGCAAAATGCATAAATGGTGGTCAATCTTCATATTAAAATTTGCAAGATTTAAAAACAATTTTCCAACTTAATTCAATACTCATGAACTTGACAAGAGGGAGGAATAGATCATACTTCTACGTTTAATTAGTATCATCCGCCATTTGTTTTATTCTTTTATACATGCTTCTACCTAAGACCTGGCGGAAAAACTTCTTATAATATTGAAACAAATTTGAGGAGCAAGTCCGAAATGCTTGTCTGACACTGTTGTTTACAACTACTTATGCCTTCTTTTATGATTAAATTTTTAAAACAAAAACTAAAAGTCATCACAGGATTAGAACAGAAGGGGTTGTCTGTTTTGATGTTATCCTTTCTGTTAACTTCCTGTATATGCTTAGGATTAGTTTTTATTAAGCCCTGTAATATATCGGCCAATTAGCTCATTCTTTCCTGTATATATATTAAGCTATAGTAAGTGAATACTTACTTACACATATTCTCACATTAGGTTTTCTCTCTATCTCTCTCTATCTCTCTACTTTTCACATGGTATCAGAGCCTAGGGAGAGAAAAACCTAAAGTTTTTAAGTGTGTGAGTGCCCGTGATAGTAAAATATTTAGCCGTCACGTTTGTCCGATCTAGTTGGTTCCTTTCTGGGTGTCGATTGCCGTTTTTGGTCATACCACCGTGTTCGAAGAGCTCCCGCTGGCATAACCCTTGAACAGCACCGTCCAAATCCGGCCCACGCGCTGCTCGAGTGCCCGCCGTCCAGCGAAGCTTTGGAACTCTGATCTCCCTTTTCCGGTGTGTTTCTGACGACATCACCACCGCCAGCGACTTCAGAAGCCGTCGATCGACTTGTCCCCAGAAGCCCATCACCGGAAGCCACAGCACGCACCTCCACTACGCCACCTGCCATACTTCACAGCCGTTTGGGACATCCTAGCCTCTCTAAACTCCTCCAGATGGTTCCACATCTTTCGAGTCTGTCTAATTTAGATTGTGAGTCGTGTCAGCTTGGAAAACAGTCTCACACTTCGTTTCCAAAGCGTGTCAATAATCAGGATTCCGCCCCTTTTGAACTTGTTCATTCTGATGTTTGGGGTCCTAGTTGTGTCCTTCTGTTTTATGTTTTCAGTATTTTGTTACTTTCATTGATGACTTTTGTTTTTTTTAATGAAAGCTCGCTTTGAGTTGTTTGATATCTTTAAGGAATTTTGTGCTGAAATCGAAAATCAATTTAATACTTCTATTCGTGTTTTGCGTAGTGATAATGCATGTGAATATTTTTCTGGTATTCTTCATTAGTCATCTTGTACTCATACCCCTCAACAAAATGGGGCGGTTGAACGTAAGAATCGACATCTTATTGAAACTGCTCGCACTCTCTTACTTCATCATCACGTTCCTTTTTATTTTTGGGCTGATGCTGTTCTTACTGCATGTTTTCTAATTAACTGCATGCCTTCTTCAGTATTGCAGCATGACATTCCACACTCCCTTTTATTCCCAACTCAGCAGCTTTATGTCCTCCCACCTCGCCTTTTTGGTTGCACTTGTTTTGTTCATAATTTACAGCCTGGGCCAGACAAATTTTCTCCTAGGTCCATCAAGTGCATCTTTCTTGGTTATTCTCGTCTTCAGGTATACTATCGTTTGCCACCTCCTTCTCTTGCAGGGCCTGTCGATCCTCCCCATGACTCCCTCAAAGTCGACTTCTCCACCTACCACAGACCTGCCACTTATGCCTCCTCGGAAAGGTACTCGTTTTACTCGGAATCCTCATCCTATATATACTTTTCTTGTTATCATCGTTTGTCCTCACCCTATTATGCCTTTGTTTCCTCTTTGTCCACTGTTTCCATTCCTAAAACTACTTATAAGGCTCTTTCAGATTCAGGGTGGTGTCAGGCCATGGTTGATGAGATGACTGCTTTACATTCTAATGGCACTTAGAATTTAGTCCCCTTACCATCTAGTAAATCTCCTGTTGGTTGCCGGTGGGTATATACTGTTAAGGTTAGTCCTGATGGACAAGTTGATCGTCTGAAGGCCCGTTTGGTTGCCAAAGAATAAACTCAAATTTATGGGCTTGATTACAGTGACACTTTTTCTCCTGTGGCTAAAATGGCCTCTATTCGTTTGTTCCTTTCTCTAGCTACCATGCGTCATTGACCTCTTTATCAGCTTAACATAAAGAACGCTTTTTTACATGACGAACTTCAGGAGGAAGTTTATATGGAGCAACCTCCTGGTTTTGTTGCTCAGGGGGAGTCTAATCTTGTGTGTCGGCTTCGCCGCTCCTTGTATGGGTTGAAACAGTCCCCACGTGCTTGGTTTGGGAGATTTAGTATTGTTGTTTAGGAGTTTGGCATGATCCGTAGTGAGGTTGATCATTCTGTTTTTTATTGCCATTCATCAGCTGGTAAGTGTATTTATTTGGTGGTGTACGTAGATGATATAGTCATCACCTGAGATGATCAGGATGGCATTACTCATTTGAAATCTCATCTATTTCAGAATTTTCAGACTAAGGATTTGGGTCGCCTCAAGTATTTTCTTGTTATTAAAGTAGCTCAATCCAACAGTGGTCTTGTTATCTCTCAGAGGAAATATGCACTGGATATCCTTCAAGAGATAGGCATGCTAGATTGTCGACCTATTGATACTCCTATGAACCCAAATGTTAAACTTTTACTAGGACGGGGGAGCCCTTGGCAGATCCTGGTCAATACCGCAGACTAGTTGGGAAACTCAATTATCTCACCATCACGAGACCAGATATTTCTTTTGCGGTCAGTGTGGTTAGCCAATTTCCACAGTCTCTGTGTGATAGTCATTGGGATGTAGTGATACATCTTCTTAGATATATCAAAGGAGCACCAGGTCAAGGACTGTTATATAAAGATAAGGGTCATACCCAAATCATCGGGTATTCTGATGCCGATTGGGCAGGTTCTCCATCAGATAGGCGGTCTACTTCAGGATATTGTGTCCTTATTGGCAATAATTTGCTATCCTATAAAAATAAGAAACAAGATGTGGTTGCCCGATCTAGTGTAGAGGCGGAATATCAAGTAATGGCATTAGCCACGTGTGAGCCCATATGGTTGAAACAACTTCTTCAAGAGTTGAAGTTTGGCGAAGTGACGCAGATGCAACTCAATTGCGATAATCAAGTAGCTCTACATATTGCCTCTAATTTAGTGTTTCACGAGCGGACTAAACACATTGAGGTTGACTGTTATTTCATCCGCGAAAATATTTTCTCAAGATGCATTGTTACTAGTTTTGCCAACTCAGCAAATCAGTTAGTAGATGTGTTTACAAAATCTCTTAGAGGTTCTCATATTAGGTTTCTTTGTAACAAGCTTGGTGTATATAACTTATGTGCTCTAGCTTGAGGGGAGTAACTTTTATGCTTAGGATTAGTTTCTATTAAACCCTGTAATATATCGGCCCATTGACCCATTCTTTCCCATATATATTAAGCTCTAATAGCTCAAAAACCCAGTCTATCAGTTAGAGATCAAATGCAAGAATGAATACCACCAAAAGAATTCTAAGACAAAATAAAATTATCCAGCGAATGGCTAGAAAAAGAGTTGTTCATCAAAGTCAACTGACTTCTTAAGATTTGTGCATCCGGGTAATATTTTTGACCAAGAAATAAAGAAGTGGATGTGCTCATTTGATGAAAAAAAGATCAAGGTTAATGAAAATTCAAACATCCATACTCCATTTTAATTAATTAGACAAAAAAATTACAAATGCACGAGAAAAGGAAGAAGAATAAGCTCATACGCGATTCCAAACTGAACCAAGTGTGGCCTGAGATTGAGAAGAGAGAACATCTTCGGAGGTTAGCTTGTGGGGCACCGGCAAAGGCGCTACATGTTCTGTTATTTCCTAACCCAATACGTGTACGATGCTCCTTGTTGCTGTTCTTTCTCTGCTGATCCACACTCCATTCTACGTCTCTATTTAATGTTCCTCAAATGTCCAAACAAATCAACAAATTGCCCTTTCCGTAATCAGCGCAAATGCAAACAATAAATTGAATTGCCCTTCGGAAAGCGTAAAATGAAACTGAACCTGAGAAGCAGCAATCAATGGGTACGAAGCCCTAAGAAATCGTTCCACTTCAAAATCCAAATTTATAAAACTGACACGAAAGGAAATGGATCAACAATCAACACCGAAGGCCGTATTGTTGAGGGACACAGACAAAGCCGATTGATGGACGTAAAACAGAACAGTGGTTCGATTGAATGTGTACAGCTCTTTCCGGAAGTTTCCAGTCAATTGGGATGGGAAAGATAGCACGAACACCGATACTGAGGGTTATTTTTTTGTACAAAACTTAAGAGATGAGTTAGTTTCTTTTTTTTTTTACAATTCTCTAATTGTTTTTAAGACTTCCATCAAATTTTAAAATTTTACGGTGGTAAAAGGAAGAAGACGAACAAGTTACATGGGAAGCTTTACAATTTACATATTCTTTTAAAAGTTACATCAATTTAAAATATTTCTTGCTACTTAAACACCCAAGGCTAATTGGATATACGATATTTTAGTGATTTAATAAACATTAGGATTTTCTATGATATAAACATTTGGTGGGTTTTGATATCACAATAAAGTTTATTATTTTTAAATTAATATCCATTTTAAACTGTTTAATATGTTATGAGTTAGTTATTATTTTTTGAATATTCAGTATTATTTAGTTAAATATTAAATTGTGAAATTGAGTATTTAATTATTCATAAAAAAATTAAGGAGTATAATTATGAATTTTTTTATACATATTATTACTCGATTAAATATTCCATATGAGAATGTGTATTCAATTGAGTCAAGGATTAGTCTTTAATATCATGCTAAGGGGCCATTTACAAATATAAGTACTTTTTTTATTTTGATCATTTGTATGAAATTATTTTCATAAGAGTTTATTTTAAAAATAAATAAAAATGCTTCTTCTTTTTTTTAAGTAGGAAAATATTACTTAAAAAATAATTAGGTTTAACGGAAGAGAGAGAAAATTTTGTAGATAAATATACCTCTAAAATATTTCACAAATTCTTTAAAAAAATATTTTTATATGTCATTTTTAGTAATTTTACATACTAAAAAATACTTTTATATTTTTGTATCCAAACGCAAAACATATACTTTTTTCAGTAAAATCATTTCTGCGTAATTACATCCAAACACCAAATACTTATTTTTTAAAAAAAAATCACTTATATTTAAAACATCTGATTAAAAGTACAAGCCTATTCAAATTACCCCTAAGTCCAAGACGGGATGCATATGTAAGCTTCATACAAGATGTATGCGCATGTATAAAACATAATTTCAACAACCTAAAAACATTATTCAAAAATCTGACCTAGCTTTTCTTGAAATAGGACTTTGCTGATGTACAATAATATCTAAGAAAACAAAAAAAAAGTTATACTCTACTAAAATCAACTAACCATTAATAAAAAATATTAAACTTTAATGACCCAAGCTTGCTTCTAAAAGCACATTGCCAATCTAAGGTGGCAACTGATTAGTTAGGACGATATTAATCATTGCTGAGTCCTTTATCTAAATCTAAAATCATAAGAAATAGCATAGTACATCACTAAATGGGTTGAAATCTTTCTAACAAGAATTAGAAAACCACACAAAAATACATACTTACATAGATGTATAGTCTTTTCAAAAATTAGTTCAAAGAATTGAGTTCATTATAATAAAGTGAAAACATATTGTCCAAGGCACACATTCCATACAAAAGCTCAAAGTGAATCAATGGACACTTCTTTAAGTGAACAAGGTTCTATTATCAAAGTTTTTTATGATCTAAAACATAGCCTTTTTCTTTTATTAGAAGTATAAATTTGATACATTCATCATATCATAAAAGTCATTAAGCTTTCACCCATAAACAGAGTTCTCAATGAAACTTTGCATTCCATAAAAAAATAATCAATATTGGTTTAATCTTGCTTATAGTACCATAAGTAACTTAGAATATTGTATCCCAAAAGGAGATCTTTCATAATTATACAAACATTCATAGTTATTAATAGATATGAATCTCTATCACTAGATTAGCGTGAGCATTACCGTGATAGTAGCTCGGGTATCAAATTTATGTTTCAAATGTTCTAAATTCAAAGAATTACAATCGAAGTTCCAAAAGATCTTGTTCGCAAGAACCACTGAGTTTTCATCTAATAAAAAATCATAGGATTTCCATCATAATCAAGAATGGAGGAGAGTTTCATTGATAAAGAACATAGAAAGACACTCTAACCTAAAGGGTGAGGTATTAATGTTATCTAAGCATATCCATTGATAGCTTACCTTATTACATTCAATTATTCATTACAGGGGTTGAAAAATTCAATTAAATTTGTTGAGCATTCAATTTTAACCAACTCAACATGGATTGGGATTCCATAATGTTACTTCCAATTCTTTGGACCATGATTGTCTATTTGTTTAGACGGCCACAATCATAACACATGCCAAAAATAGATTTTTTTTAAATAAATATTTTTCTCTCCTTCCTATTCTCTCTCTCAAAATTTCTCTCTTGGAAACATTCCTTCTCCTAGAAAAACTTTCTCTCTTGAAGCATGTGAAGTGAAATCAAAGGGGCAAAGGACATAGAGATGAGAAGATGGAAGCAGGGAAAGTGAGTTGTCTAGAGAGAGATACAAAGAAGAATTCTTCTACTGCTAAATATTATTTGGAGAGTTTTAAAGTCCTATTTATGGGGTTTGTTCCCTTCCAATTTACCCGACCTTGAGGCTTCGTCACCTTTGGGTTGTTGAATATTGGCTGGTGAGAGAACATGACGGCATTATTTGCCAAAAAAGGTGGTGAGAGCTGTGGTCAAACGACATAGTTTTGATGATTCTATAAGATTAGAGACTGAGCCATGATTTGGGAATGTGCATTCATGGGAACCCACTTCACAATTGGACTTCAGGGTTCAAGAATCACTGGAAAGTTTTGGACTTGATATGAAATGTCACCAAAATTTAAGACCATTACAGAATTAAAAAAGCATGTTTTGAAAATTTGAAACCTTAGAAACCCTGCAAATGAAAGGTTTCAGTTTTAGGGTATATTAAATAATAAATTTTTTTTAATAATGTTGTTGGTAGGTAAAGAAGTTCAGTTTTAGTTTCAGTTTATGAGAATTTGGTAACTGAAGGAGAAAAGGAATGAAGAAGATAGGTAAGGGAAGGAAAGAAAAAAAAGGATTTTTTTTTAATTTTAAGAAATATAACATGGCAAGATCTTAGTAATATGTTCCCATTGAACATTCAGTTGTGTTAAGTGAACCGATTATCATTGATTATTATTTCATAAAAAATTTGTGACATCGACTTACAAATTTTATATGGTATAAAAGAATTTGTTTAAATGTAATTATATAATTATAAATAACTTATTAGTTTACATCAATCAACATATGATTATGGATGAGAAAAAATAGTTAAATACACTTTGGCTGCCTTTGGATTGATTCTTTTACGGAAAAAAGTCTTTTTTTATTTTATAAATATGTTAAAAAAAAGTTTGTTTCAACTTTTGAAAAAATGAGAAAAATGCAAAAAATGAGTTTTGGGTTTTTTTTTGGAGGTAAAAAGATATGACTTCTGAAAAAAGGAAGTATTGATAGAAGAGAGAGAATTTATTTTTAATTTATCATTCCTCATCTAACATTCTTCAAATTACCAAAAAAAATTAAAGTTAATTACAAAAAAGTTATAATTCTAAAATTTATAAAAATATTAACTAAAAACAGTCATTTTAGAATTTAAATTTTATTTTTAACAAAAATATAGTTTTCAAAATTTATAATAAATTTTTTCTATTCAAACACTACAAATATATATATATATATATATATATATATATATATATATATTTGCATGTCTTTTTCAGTAATTTTATTAGTTAAAAATTTTTTTTATAATTTTACATCTAAACACTTTTTTGATTTCAAAATATTTTTTAATTATTACACCCAATGTAAAACAATTTTTTCTCCTCATAAAATACATTCTTTTTAAAATACTAGCATATGAAACGTGTAGTTTTGCTTATTTTCATGTGGTTTAAAACATGATAATAAGTCACGTTGCTCTTTGCTCTATTAACATATCGAGGTGTGCTATGTTCACTATTTAGAAAACTGGACCGATTACTAGGCCGATTTACCGGTTTTTTGGTTTGCAAAAAATGCATGTGCTAGGAATCAAACCCAGTACATCTTGATAAAACATAATTTCTCTTCACCAACAAAATATATTGTATTTGTTAACTTATTTATGTAATGTAATATTTATATAACTTATAAAATGATACACAAGTGACCAAAAAAAAAGATTAATTTATCAAATATATTTAAAATATTAGTTATTTATTATGATATATTATATAATATCTATAATATATAAATTAAAAAATTAAAACTATATTATTTAATTAGAATTCGGTTCGACCATGGTTCGATCCCAATTGGACCATTGATGCTTGACCCTCTGTCTTTACCGGTTCACTGACCAGTTCAGTTTTTAAAACACTGGTTATGCTACCGCTTAAGCAATAGTATAATTATTTTTGTTCCCACCTCTCATTTTTTTTGTTTTTATTTTTTTAGAATTAATTAATTATTTTTTATGTCATATTTTTTTTAAAATTTTGATTTTTTTTTTGAAATTTTTACTATTTATTCATAATTTTTCTTGGGTTTACATTTTCATAAGTAAACAATTCTAAAAAAAAAATAAAAAATATTTTAAAAAATTCTTAAAAAATATATGTCATAAAAAATAATTAATTAATGTCAAAAAATAAAAAAAGACAACAAAAAAAAAAGTGAGAGGTGAGAACAAAAATTATTGTGGATGATAGCTTAAAATTTCCCTAACATCACTATAATGTAATTTAATTTTATTAAATATCTAACAAAAGTTGTATGTGCTAGTCCCATGACTACTATAAATCCTCAACATTTTTCTCAAATCCTTAAATCCCCATTTACCCACTGAGCAAAGCAGTCCTCAAATCATTGAAAATTCTCTCCCTTTACCTTCATGTATTGCCCTCTCTAAGGAGTGGGATATGCAACAAGCAAGAAAATCTTAGATTGAAATTGAAAGTAAGAAATCACTCATATGAGTAGAAACTTAAGAGATAAAACTTGCTAACATCACATTTTGAACTTCAAAATAATTAAGAAAATTTACTATTTTTAGAAAGAGTAGTTACTGTTCCAAGATCTTAGATGACACTTCATCAATTTTCAAATTGATTGTCTAAGTGTTTCATGTGGCAAATAAGTCTAAACTAAAACCTATATCATATTGCGTTAAACAATTTGATAAAACTCTGAATAATAATAATAATAAAAGAGCATAACCCCAAGAAAGATTATAATGAAATCAAGCGGATGAGATCTCAAGAAAAGTTAATTGTTAAGGGCATGTGTTCCTCATTTCATAAACAAAGTTAACTGCTAATAATTTAATTAGTGATTATGTTTCCTGCATTGTTGAGAGACAATAGTAAAACTTTATTTTTACCCAAAATAGTAAAACTTTTATTAGTATGTAAAAAAGGGGTAAAAAAATAGAAGTCAAGCTAAAAGAAATTATTAATAATATGTCATATGTAATTAATCTTCTTTCAGCTTTAGGAAAAAATGGTAAAAAGGAGACAATATACTCTTTTCGACCAGCCTCATAACACTGTTTCTTTTGGTCAAAATCAGTCTCAGTTTTGCTTGGTTATGAAAGATTTTCAGGTAGCTAGCTTTCCTTGTTCTGTATTGGTGTAGTTTGGCTGATGGCTCCTTTGTCGGATAAAACTCTAGTGTGACGGTATGTCTAATTATGGAGAAATACTATCCTACACCCTACTCTTCCTTTTTCTTTTTATTTTTTTTTTATTTTTTATGTTTTTTCAAATTTTTTTATTTTTTAAAATTAATTAATTATTTTTTATCTTATGTATTTTTTTTCAGAAATTTTTAAGATGTTTTTAAATTTTTTCTTGAATTTTTTTACATTTCTTTTACTATTTATTTATAATTTTTTTACTATTCATTTGTAACTTAAAAGATTTTAAAAAAATACAAAAATATTCTAAAAAATTTTAATAAAAATACATAATATAAACATATAATTAATTAATTTTATAAAATAAAAATCATTAAAAAAACATTAAAAAATACTTTTAAAAAAAATTTCAAAACTCACAAAAATGTGGCTGTAGGGGGTGCTTCCCCTAATTATGTCGCTAACGCTAGCACTTTTTACTCATGTAATAAAGTGTAGGTAACTTCTATTCTATCGCTACAGTTTTTTTATATATATTTTTATTATTTTTGTTATTTTTTATTTATTTTTTAATATTAATAAATTATTATTTATATTACATATTTTTTTAAAGATTTTTTTAAAATATTTGTATATTTTTTAAAATTTTTATACTTATGAATAAATAATACTCAAAAAATTATGAATAAATAGTAATAAAAAAATATGAAAAAAATTCAAAAATGCTTTAAAAAATTATATGACTTAGATAATAATTAATTAATATTAAAAAATTCAAAAAAATCAAAACAAAAAATTAAAAAAAACATAACATTTAAATATCAAAATTAATGGTGCAGCCCCAAAAATGGAGCTGCACTATAGTGTTCACCTAAAGTGTATATATATATATATATATATATACACACACACATATGTATATATTATATTTTTGATATTTTTGATATTTTTTAATTTTTTAAATTAATTAATTAATTAATTTTTATATCATATATATTTTTAGGAATTTTTTAATTTTTTTTGAATATTTTAAAATTTTTTTACATTTACTTACATTATTTATTCATAATTTTTTTAATATTATTCATTCATAAGTAAAAAATAATAAAAGTATTTTAAAAATTTAAAAAAATGATGTAGAAAATAATTAATCAATATAAAAAAATAAAAAAAATAAGACAAAAAATAAAAAATAAAAGGTAGAAGATAAAGAGTAGTGTTTTAAAAATCGGACTGATCATTGAACGGTAAAGGCGGAGGGTCAAAGGTCAGTGGTCGAACTGAGGTCAAACCGGATTTTAATTAAATAATATATTTTTAGTTTTTTAATTTATATATTATAGATATTGTATAATATATCATAATAAATAACAAATATTTTAAATATATTTGATGAATTAGTCTTTTTTGTCACTTTTGTATTAATTTTAAGTCATAAAAATATTACATTACATAAATAAGTTAACAAATACAATCTACTTTGTTGGTGAGGAAGAATTATGCTTTATTAAAATGTACTGAGTTTGATTCATAATACATGCATTTTAAGCAAAAAAATTAATGAAAACCGGTTTAAGGGTGAATCGGCTGGTTTTTACTGGCTTAAAGGAAAAACAGGCCGATTTTGGCTGATTTTTGACCAGCGTTAACCGGTTTTCTCCCCCACCGGATCGGTTACTAGGCCGATTCACCGGTTTTCCGGTTGAACTGGTCGGTCCGGTCTGATTTTCTCATCATTGATAAATAGTGTATCCTACTGCCACTCTGTAATGGCAATAAGATTTTTCTTTGTGTGTGTGTATATATATATATATATATATATATGAATTATTTATTTTCAATTTTATTAGAATTATTATATTTTAAAATTAGATTAATTACATCATTCAATATAAAAAGTTTAAATTCAAGAAATGAATTAAACATCATACAAATTAAATTTAAAATATTATAAATATAGAAATTAAATTGAAAAATAATGCTATATCCATTAAATAATCAACACAATAATATTTTTCTTAAATAACTAATTAATTCATCATAAAAAATCATTTACTCAAATGATATTTACAATATACTCCTTATTATCGCAGAGATAATTATTATAACGAAAATCACAATTTTGCAAAGCATGGTGTAGTAAATGAAATTATTTATATTTACTAAGAGCCTGCTTGCCGTGTGTCATGAAAGAGGAATTTTTAAAATTTTTTAAAATTTTTTATAGGTGTTTGGCCTAGACATAAAATTATTTTTAAATGACAGCATAATTTATTTGTCTACTGTGGAAGAGAAGCAGATAATTGGAGCTTCTGACTTAAAATAGCATCAGAATCAAAATTTTATTTTAACAAACACAACCATATTCAAAATTAAAAGTTACAAATACATTAAATTAATATGTCGTTATTTATTCGTCAAATACATTAAATTTTATCAAAAAATATTTTACCATGCTATAATCTTATAATCATTTATTTGAAATATTTTTTTAAAGTGCTGCTATAAAAATTAGTTCTTATTAAATATTATTTTTAAATTAATTATTAAATATTCATAATAATACGAAAATAAAGTTGATGATTAATTTAAAAGAAAAGAAAAATTTTAAATTATTAAAATTTAATTAAAATATCCAAAATGAAGATTTTAAATTATTTCTTTATCTAAACATTATTGGTTACGAAACATTTTTATATATGTTATTTTTAATAATTTAGTAGTAAAAATCACTTCTTTAAAAGACAAATCAAAATAACAGCTTATTAAATAATTGACCCCACACTAAACTACTTCTTTGTTATGGCGCTTTTTGCGAAATAGGAGGGTCAAACAGAAACTAACAATTAATCTTTTTATTTTTGGTATAATTATCGCAATCACCTTATCTCATGGATGTCCTTCTACTTTTTTTAGGCTAACATAAAAGGGAAAAAAAACATACAACCTGATGGTCAAGATGTGACAGTATTCTGTGGCAAGGTACAGGTATAAATTAAGTTAGAATCGAAATGCAGTGCTTAACTTGATGTGGCCAACACAACATGCAACATTAGCAAAAACAAAATGGAATTTCGAAACTACTGATTGGAGGGGACGCAACAGGATTCTTTTATTGAGACTGATGGAAATGGATTAAAAGTGTGTCATATATGAAGTATATGGCCATCTCGTTCTATAATGATCTATACTCAGACAATGATAATCCTTGAATGGAAACTTCGTCCTAAGTCACATATCCTAAGATTGACCAAAGCTTGTTGAATGAAATAAGAAAATCAGTATTATTAATTTAAACCATAACAATATCTTACTTTACAAAACTAATATTCACCAAAAAAGGAAGACAACTTCCAATGAATTTCTTTTAACGGTTAATTTTGTTTTTGGTTAAAAACTGTTACAGATTTTATTGAGCTCCGTAAGAATACATCTGTATAAAACTTAAGTGTACTTTTTTAATATTTGTTGTTAAATTATTCAATTAAATTACGACATTCGAAAGATTTTTTTCTTTCAAGAACAAGGATGTGCTGGGTAAAAAAAAAAATGTTTATATTTTCATTGAAGAGCATAATAACAAACACTTAAAAAACTGTATATGACTTTTTTTTCTTTCCAAATTGTCAGCATTTTGATAGTTCAGTTGGAAGAAAGGTTAAGAGGTAACAAGGCGTACACAGTTTTTACCATTTGTTGGAGTAACTCAACCAGTCAACCCACAAGGCCTTACAATCATACTTATACCAAGAAAAAAAACAAAAAACAGCTCTGCCAACGAAAGAGCCTTACAATCATACTACAAATACATGTAAGATCATCATAAAAATAATTGTAAATCCTTTTCACACGAAGCCCCCTCCCCAAAACCTTATACTCACCAGCAAGGGAAACCCTTGCAATAATCCTATTTCATTGTTTATCATTCATAATTGTGGCCAGAAACCTCAATTAATTTTTGGTTTTGGTCGCCTTGGCCTCAATACCATATAAAGGCACCCCAGAACAATCAAGAAAGCAGGAATCGTCGTCACATCAAACACCATATGCAATTTTCTCTCTCTTGTGCAGTTAATTGGATGGAGAAGGGCCAGAGTTGCATTAACTTGGTCACGAAACCTGAAATGAGAGATGAGGTTAAACAAAGTTTTCAGGAATAAGAAATTTTAAATCGCTTTTCAACATATAATAAGGGAGGGTAATTGAGAACAGCCTCTTAAGTGACGAGGTCTTCACGAAAACACGAAGGGGCCAGCTTCTAACCAATTAACTAATTATAAAACACAGCTGTGCCTGCCACCCTCTCTCTCCTTTTCTTCTTAAAGAACAGAAACTATATTGAAAGAAGAGAAAGAAGGTAGTGCCAGATCAGAGAACAAACTGCTGTCCTATTATATCAGAACAGAAAAATAGCGGAAAAAAGAACAAGGGGAAACATATTTATGCCATAACACCTACTAAGCTTTGTTTTTGTCAATGACATCCCTTGAAACAACCAAAATGTTACAGGCTAACAGCCCTGTATTCAAACCAAAGAAATCCCTTTGCCTATACATCACCTTAAAGAGCCCTCCAACCCCTTTACACATTAGACAAAGAAACCCCCAAAAGAAATCATTTGCTTTAACCCAAAAGGAAGCAACAATTACAACCCTATCCCAAAATGGGTGACGGCTAGGGGTGGTGATTTGGATCCATGATCCACGATTATCCAATCCATTCACTATTTTATCCTATCCAATCCATTAGAAATATAAATTTATTGGATAGGGTCAAATTGGATCCATAATTTTAATGGATGGATTGGATGGGTGCAATCCTGATCTTGTCTTCTATGGGTCAATGGATGGATAGGATATCTGTTCCATAAAATGGGTCATTGATAGATCAGATTATTTTAATGGCTCTTTAAATGATCATTACTGGGCTAACAGATCATTATTGATCCGCCCATTATAATCCAATCCACAATCCACCCATTTGCCACCCTTAGTCACGGAAGATGTCTTAGACTACATTCTAGGACACTCCAATTAACTTAAGGCCACATGGGATTGACATTGAGGGAAATGCTAAGAAAATAAAGTGAACTTATATAGGCAAATTTTCAATGGAGTTTATAAATTTAAGTAACATTTAGCTGGTACCAAAAAAGATTTGAGGCTTTCGTTAATTTTGCTGATGAAGTTAGGGCCTTGATATTGAAAATTCTGCTAGATGCTAAAAAATGCATAAGAAAAAAAAAAAGGACAGATTGTTCATGTTGTTCATGATAATACACAGGCTGAATTGCTAGCTACAGATAGCCAAGGAAAGGAGAACAGCATCATGAGTTTTACATCAAAATAAAAAACCATAGGTGGTGGAGTTGGAAACTCAATCAACCATCAATAAAATGTTCAAAAAGGAATTCAGGGAAGAAGATTGTCAACAAGTTGCTAAGTTTTTAATACAAGTGGCAATTCATTTATTTGTACGAAACATCCACCTTAAAAAATTGAGAGAAAATTAGGAGATATGGCATTGGAATATCTTGAGATTAAAGAGAAATTCTGGAAATGAGAAGCAAATTGCACTAATGATATGCTTGAGGAATACAGGAAGGAATAGAAAAGAACAAGTTGTTCCATCATGTTTGATGGATGGGCTGACAAGAGAAGTTGTTCCGTTTGGAATTTTTTAGTGAATCTATAGGAACAATTTTCTTGTACTCAATGAACACTTTTTTTTTTGGGACAGAAGATGAATTTTTTGATGAGAAGAGAAAGTAACACATCAACAAGTAATCCTCCCAAATCATGAATTAGACCAAAAAAAAAAAAATTTTAAATGAACATTAGCTCAAAAGAGCTTTCCAATCCATTTGTAAATCCATAAGGGAGCCCCCCTAATAAAACCATTTGCTGAAACCGGGAGGCCAAAAAGAAAATTCTTTCACAAAGAAGATTTAACAGAAGAAACTTATGATTAAAAACTCTAGCATTCTGTTCTAACCATATACACTACAAGCCTGCGAGGACAGCACTCTACACATCTGGTGCCTTTAATTTGCTATGTGCTTGTTAGTTAGCATTACTATTGACTATAACCTGCTCGTTCTATTAGGTAATCATCCACTCAGACTCCAACACAAAAACTGAAATGAAAATTAGTTTTTTTTTTGAATAAATAATTTAGCTGTCATTATTTTTTCTTTTAATTTTACACAATGAATTTTTTTTTTTTTTTGCAGTCGGGGTCCTTGCAAATCCTGTGCCCCTGTGGGGATGGGCGTGGAAGAAACTTCTCCCCCACCGTGGAGATCATGGCTGGGGAAAGGTAGCAGGGAGGGCGCCCCTGGTCTGCCCTGTTGCCATCCCTAACGAATAACCATGAGCAAACCATAATAGTGCTTAGTGTAGTTTACTCATTTGAATATGGTTAAAGCTTTCCAGCTTTTATCTTCCCCCAACTATCACCGGCATAATTTATAAAGCTAGAAAAACGACTTCAATCCCAGCCAAAAAGTTCCATAGATCTGCACAAAATCTCTTCCAAATCCACTCAGTCAGGCATTTCATCCATAGTATATGCTTTACATCTTTGGAGTTAAATGATGTAGGACACTGGGGATAGGATTGCTTAAGAGAAGGGTCCACTGTAGCAGTTTTGTTTCTCTTTTATTTTTATATATTTATCTTTTATTTTTAGTTTAGTATTTATTGATTTATCTAATTGATGTTATTAGATAATATTTCATTTTGTTTAATTTAAGAGTTAGGAGTCCTTAGTCATTTAAACTAAGGTTAGAGAGTCCTTAGTCATTTAAAACTAAGGTTAGAGAGTCCTTAGTCATTTAAACTAGGGTTAGAGTCCTTTTTCATTTGAATTAGAATACTGTGCCTATAAAGGCTACTGTTAAAGATTTCAGAAGACATACTTTCGATAATTAAAAAAGCTGCAGTTTTCTTTAGAGGGTTTTTCTATTTTCTGGTGGATTCCAGATTTTGGGTAATTAACGTTTGTTAATTCCTTGGTTACTTGCTTCTGTCTGCGTCAATTGATATCAGAGCATGGATTTGCCGGGGTTTGATGGCCAATCACAGAGTAAAAGGTGAAAGGCCCGTTGACGTTGATTGCGGGATGAATGCTATTTGGGCTACACTTAGAGGCTGTTTGGATGGGCTTGTGCTTTTGAGCAGATTCTCTAAATAGAAGTGATTTTTTTTTAAAAAAGCATGTATTTGGTGTTTGGATATAATTAAGTGATTTTACTGAAAAAAGCAGATGTTTTGTGTTTGAATGCAAAAATATAAAAGTGCTTTTGAGTATGTAAAATTATTAAAAATGATATATAAAAGTACTTTTTAGAAAATTTGTGAAATTTTTTAGAGGTATATGTGTTTAAAAAATTTTCTCTCTCTTCCATTAGACCTAATTATTTTTTAAGCATCATTTTCCTA
>JASKGM010041803.1:0-22283 GCA_034509205.1 Ceratonia siliqua
AGAGGGATGAAAATACAGAGGAATAAACTGAAACCCTAGACATAACAGAGAAGAGAGAAGTCAGAGGCAATGGAACAGTATCCTAAAACCCTAGCTGCTGCCAACGTTTTACAACATTTGAATATATATATATGAAACCCTAATCCACTAATTACAGGTTTGCCCTTAGGTCAAAACGTCCTCCAGCTATCTAACAGGCCATCAGAAGATTTTTAGGGCAACATCATCAGTAAAATGCACAATTTTGATAAGTGGTCAGCAAAGGATGACTTCCAGTGGCAGCATTCCAATACTGGATTCTGAGCTAAATTTGACTCACTAAACATCCAAATCAGCCTTAGAGTTTTTCACCAAAGTTGTAGATATTTGTCTTAGCTTTACTAAAAAATAAATTTCATGATTATCATATGTCTATAACTCAAGTTATACCCAAAATACAGAAGCAACATAGAAGCTCAAATAATGCTGAAATATATCATTAAAACAAATTGGAGCTCAAAGTCATAAAGTGTGATCAAACTGAAGAATTTACGTATATGAGAGGGTTAAAAGACTACATGTGAGGCTAAAATAATATATGAAAATTATGTTTATCAATACTACCTATAGTAGTTCTGTTGATAGATTAATGGGCAAAATAAAGGTGCTCTTCAACTATGCTAAGTATGAAGATATCAAGTAGCAAAGTTGAGTGAGAGGGTCCTAATTTGACCTTGTAATAAATATTCATATCCCATAGTTAGTTGCTTATTGCGGAAGGTAAATGACCATCAAACAAGAATTAATATTCCCATGCATACATGTATCATGTTTAAAAGTCCATTCAATAGCTAGTAGCTTACTAATATTAAATGTATTTTTATAGACAATCCCTTAATCATGAACCCACTATCTATGAGTTAACAAATGCACCCTAAACAGTGAGAATTATGTGGAGTGGAAGAAAAACCTCAACATCATTTTAAATCATGGCAAGATCACATAGGTTCTTTCTGAGCAAGCACCCCTTAATCTAACTCCTAACTTGCTACAAAGCAAAATCGAGTATCATAAGAGGTGGCATGATGCCAATGCTCTGGCTAAGTGGTACATACTGACCTCACTGACCAGTGTGTTGCAACAGTAGCATGATGGCATGGAATATGCCACTGACATAATGTACCATCTACATGAGATGTTTGGTATAAAGACTCGGTTTGCTAAGGTGAGAGCTATCAATCTTTCAAGGACCTCAAGCAGAAACCAAGGGAGATAGTGAGAGATTACATGCCCAAGGTAATCTCCTGCCTTAATGAGGCTGAGTTACACGGGGCTGAGATTGATCCAGACAGTCAAGTGTTCATGATCATTCACAGTCTGAACTCTCAGTTCTTACAATTCAAGTTAGACTATGAATTACATAGCAATGACCATATCTTTAGTGGGTTGATGAATGACATGCAAGTTGTGGAGGAGGTTCTTGAAATCAAGAAGAATCCAAAGGTAAACATGGTGGCTATGGAGCCTAAGAAGGCAAATGGGCCGGATAACAAAAAGAAAAATGCCAAGAAATTAGCTGGGCCAAAAAAGAAGACCATGAAAAAGAAGGCTCAGAAGGATAACACTAAGGGAAAGTGTTTTCACTGCAGTGCTAAAGAAAATGAAAGCAGAACTATAAGGTCTACCTCAATTTTGTAAAGAATAATACAAGTCTTCTAAACATGTTAGAAGCCTTTCTAGTGGATGATTCTACTAATAGTTGGATAGTAGATTTTTGAGCCACTAACCATATTTGTAATTCTTTGCAGGGGTTCTAGACAAAGAGAAAGCTGACTGAGGGTCAATTCCATATGAGGATGGCAAATGGCACACTAGTCTCAGCTCGAGTAATGGGAGCCATTACCTTGCACTGTTCAAATAACAAGCCATTAGTTTTAGATAAAGTTTATTTTATTCCTAAACTTTGTAGAAATTTGATTTCTATCTATTGTTTAATAAAGTATGGATATTCTATTTCTTTTGGTAATGAGATTACCATTTTTATGAATGGAATTTTAATTTTTTTTGAATTACTAGGAATAATTTATATTATTTAGAACCAGTTAATTGGATTGCAAACATTGCAGAAACAAATTCATTTTAGCATAAAAGAATCAAAGAATCTAACATAGATAAAAGTTATCTATGACATTTACAATTAGGTTATATTAATCAAAATAGGCTAACCAGACTAGTAAAGGATGATACTCTTCTAGACTTGATAAGGTTTTCTTTACCAGTGTGTGGATCATATTGAAGGTAAAATGACTAAATCATCCTTTAAAGCAATGGGTTATTGGATGTAGG
Source organism: Ceratonia siliqua (assembly GCA_034509205.1). Taxonomy (NCBI): domain Eukaryota; kingdom Viridiplantae; phylum Streptophyta; class Magnoliopsida; order Fabales; family Fabaceae; genus Ceratonia; species Ceratonia siliqua. The sequence goes on from JASKGM010041803.1 coordinate 2,326, forward strand.
ATGTTCTAGACTTGGTACACACAGATGTGTGTGGACCAATGAACATTTAAGTTAGAGGAAGTTATGTTTATTTCGTAACCTTCATAGATGACTACTCATGATATGGTGTTGTGTATCTAATGTACAACAAAAGTGATTCATTTGAAAAGTTCAAGGAATTCAAAGCCAAAGCTAAAAAGCAGTTAGGCAAACCATTGAAATAACTTCAATTAGATCGAGATGGTGAGTATTTATTTGGAGAGTTTCAATAGTTTTTGGTTGATAATGAATCATTTCCAATTTATCAGCACCCAGAACACCTCAACAAACAGGTTGTTGAAAAGAGGAATTAAACTCTTTTAGAAATGGTGAGGTCAATGATGTCCTATGTTACATTACCAGAATCTTTTTAGGGATATTGTATACAAACTACAACATACCTACTAAATTTTGCTCTATTAAAGGTAGTGCCTATGACATCAAGGGAGTTGTGGATAGGACGTAAACCATCTTTACGTCACTTATGGTTGTTTATCATATGTGTAAAAGCCTGAGTCCACAAACATGGAACCAAGGTAGGAGGTATGTTTGTTTGTAAGATATCATAGCGGTACAAGGGGATACTACTTCTATCGGACCCAGGATATAAAGGGATTTGTTAGTGCAAATGTAACCTTCTCAGAAGAGGACTTTGTGAGAAATCTAAAACCTTGCAACAAGATTGTTCTTTAAGAAAAAAGTGATTGGTCAAAATCTAAGGATGATTCTAATTAAGTCATAACTAGTACGGATTCAAGAGTTGAATATGAACCAGTGGCATCTCATCATAGTGGGAGGGTTGTTAGACAACTTGACAGATACATGGGTCTAGGAAAGTACTTGGTGGTTCTTTCAAATAAACATGAATCATACCCCATTACATATGAGGAAGCCATTAATGATGTAGATGCTAATCATTGGAAAGAGGCAATGAAATTGGAGTTGGAATCTATGTATTCCAACAAGGTTTGGATTCTTACAGATGCACCCAAATGAATAAAACTCATTGGGTGCAAATGGATCTATAAGAGAAAGAGATGAGTTGATGGGAAAGTGGAAACCTTCAAGGCTAGGCTAGTAGACAAGGATTATACCTAGAGATATGGTATTGACTATGAAGAAACCTTCTCACCAGTTACTATGCTTAAATCCATCAGGATCCTACTATCCATAGCTGCACATCTTGACTATAAGATATGGCAGATGGATGTCAAGATCGTATTCTTGAATGGGGATCTTGAAGAGCATATCTATATGACTCAACCAAATGGTTTCATTAAAAAGGGCCAAGAACATAAAGTCTATGAATTGTATGGGTCCATCTATGGACTTAAGCAAGTTTCGAGATCTTGAAATATATGTTTTGACGCTGTAATTACATCTTATGGATTCTAACAAAATGCAGACAAACCCTATGTTTATAAAAGTATACAGGAGAGTAAGGTTGTCTTCTTGGTACTCTATGTAAATGACATTATACTCTTTAGAAATGATGTATGAATGTCATCTATGGTAAAAGAATGGCTGAATCAGCAATTTCAAATGAAGGATTTAGGGGGAGGTTAGCTATGCTCTTGGGATTCAAACAATAAGAGATTACAAGAACAAGCAGATAGCCTTGTCCTAAGTGACCTACATTAATAAGCTCTTGACAAAGTTTGGCATGTAGGATTCCAAAAGAGGATTCACACTCTCTAAGCATGGAATCAAACTTTTTAAGGAACATTCACCTAAGACTCCTCAGGAAGTTGAACAAATGAGATAGATTCCATATACATCCTTAGTGGGAAGTCTCATGTATGCTATGCTTTGTACTAGACTAGACATCTGCCATGCAGTTGGTTTGATTAGTAGGTTTCAGTCAAATCCTGGCATGAAACACTAGACTATGGTCCAGTTATATTTAAGTATCTTCGTAGGATGAAGAATTACATGTTAGTGTGTTATGGTAGTAACCTAATTCCAATTCGATACACTGACTCAGATTTTCAGTCTAACATTGATTCTAGAATATCAACATCAGGATTTATTTTCACTTTCGGTGGTACAACCATTAATAGGAGGGAACGTAAAGCAATATTGCATTATTGAATCCACTATGGAAGCATAATATATTGTAGTTTGTGAAACTACAAAGAAAGTTATTTGGTTGCGCAAGCTCCTTAAAAACCTTCAGGTGGTTCTAGATGCGGATAAGGCCATAACTCTCTATTGTGAAAATTATGGAGTTATGGCAAACTCAAAAAAACTGTGAGATCATAGGGCATCCAAACACATTGAGAGAAAATATTATCTCATATGGGAGATAGTATAGTGTGGGGAAGTGGTCGTCATCAGGATTACAACTCAAAGGAATCTGCCTGATCTATTCCTTAAGGTTCTTTCATCGAAGAGCTTCAAGGGTTACTTAAACGAATTAGGGATTAGGGACATGTCATACTTGCTTTAGGGCAAGTGGGAAATTGTTTGGGATAGCTTACCCTAGAAAACAAGTTTTATTCCCCAATTTGATGTAACTAAATTTTAATATTAATAAATAAAGAGTTTATTTACGTAAGCTTGGTTTTCTAGCTATTAAGGTTCCTAGATTCTAATAAACTAAGATACATTTGCATAAGGGTTATACAAAAAGAGATATGTATCTTCAGATGAATCTAAAATACTATTCACAGTCACATAGTCACATAGTAGAGCTGGTCACTCATTCAATAAAGGCTGTAGTGTTCAAATTACCTCCACAGAAAGAATGAGATTCTTTTCTAAGAGAATGATGAATCTCAAATATTAAAGTAGTAGACTTCAGGTAATAACACTATTAAATAAATTGGAATCAAATGAGATATTAAGTTTAAGTTAATACTGTTGCTTTGAACTTGAAATCACACACAATGCATCTGCTAGTGGCAGAACCAAAATCCTGATGGATTATGGACCCGTGTTCATGACCATTATAATCTTTAATATACTATGGGCATGACCATTTTGTGACATTGGTTTAGACTCTGTATGTTAGGATCATAGTGGGAGTGAACATCTGGGAACATAAATCCAGGAAATTGAGTTCATAGCATTACATCACTTATGGTTATTTCACAAAGACAAGTGACTTATCTGGGCCTATTGAAATGATGAATTAGTTGCTCATCATTTCAAGATCATTTTAGGAAAGTTATAAAATATTGTCTAGTCACTTATCAGATGAAATTTGAGATCAGGGGACAACATTAACAGAAGGGATAAAACGATAATTTTACCTTGTGTCAATAGATGGTACTAGGGTTCACAAATACTAGGTTTGCAAATTGGACAAATCAATGTTCAACATTGACTACTTATAATTTTAGGAATGATCAAGAGTGCAATATGAGTCATTGGTGAAATAATATCATGATCAATAAAATTTGATTATCTTAATGAGATTAAGATAATCCTAAATTTATTAGAGCTTGAAATTCTTATGTCTAAACAGATTCCCCCTAGCTTTAGAGAATTTAATCCATATTAAGTTGGAATAAATTTAAGATGACATTAATTGATAGCATTTCAACTAATGTCTTTGTTAAGACAAGAGATCTTAATTTAGACAAAGTTATTTTAGGATAAATGTTGTATGTGAGAAAATTTTTTGTCAGTAAAGAGGCAAAACTAATTCTCACATTAGTTGTCTAAAAACAAGTATTGTTTTAATTAGACAATAGAATTTTAAGACAAAGGTTTGTTTTAATTCAGACAAGTATTGTCCCAATTAGGACAACCTTTATCTTAGTAATTATTTTTGGTTTAATTATTTTAAATTAATATTTGAACTGTTCAAGTATTTAATTTGAAAAAGTTGATTAAATAAAATTAAATCCCCATTTAATTAGAAATTTTGGCTATAGCATTTTGTTAGGATAAAATTAATTTAATTAATTATTTATCCTAATATTATTGCAAAGTTTGAATTGTTTAAACTTATGCAACAACCTCCTCCCCATGTAATGGAGAGGTGCAAGGCGAAATGAGGGGAATTAGTTTTTGAAATAGTCAAATATATTCCCTCTCAATTATCCTGATTATCTAATTGAATAAAGGTTAGAAATTAAAAGAATTGTAATTTCTTAGGTAACCTACATTCATTAGGAAACTAACTAAATTAAAGGGATTTAATTAAATGAAATTAATTTATTTTGATTTTAATTCAAGCATGACCAATTAGAAAGCCACACATGTTTTATTTAATCGTTAAATAAAATATGTTTTTATCAAAGTTAATAATATGATTATGAATTGTTATAATGTTAGATAATATGATTATCTAATTCCTCCTTAGTAGGCGTGTGGATTCATAATTGTTAGGGATTGATTTTTTGAATACACTCATGTGACCTAGGTTAGGTGATTATATATCTCATCAACCTTATTCCCTTTCCTAGTTGTCCAAGCATATTGAGAGCTGAGAGAGCTATTGTGGCCGTCACATTGAGAAAGAAAAATACCTTGAGAGAGCCATAAGGTTTTGAGAGAAAAACACGAGAAAAAGTGAAATCTTTTTTAGTGCTATTATTGAGTTCTTCACGCCATACTAAGAGGAACAAAAACGGGAGGGTTTTTAATTTAATTTTGAAAGTTATCAATTATCTTTTCTTTCATTTCTTTGTTCTAATCACTAAACCTATTCACCATAGGTTCCATGGATTAGTACTTCCCAAAGAATAGGTGGTTAGTGCCCTTGGTTAGGAAGTAAATTACAAGATTAAGTGACTACAAGAGATAAAATTCCTATGTGTTTTACTTTACTTTATAGACGTGAGTTGTTTGCTTGGTGTTTTGTTTTTGCTTATTTATAAGCTTAAGTGTTTTAAATTTTTTTCAAAATCCCATTCTTGAACTGTAAACATCTAAGGGTAACAACTAAATACAATATTTGATTCATGCTTACAAAATTTAATGAGAGTTTTGGCTATATGTGAGCAAAAAGGCCTTGTTTTAAATTGGAAGAAGTGCCACAGCTTGTCAAGAAGCATTTGAAAAGTTAATTGGTAAACTCACATCTGTCCCTATCATGCAAGCCCCAGATTGGACCCATCCCTTTGAAATCATGTGTGATTCTAGTGACTATGTCGTAGGTGTCCATAGATAACAAAGGGAGAGTAAACCTTTTGTCATATACTATGCTAGTAGAACTTTGAATAGTGCATAAATGAATTATTCTACTACTAAGAAAGAACTTCTAACTGTAGTATTTGGTTTAGAAAAATCCCATGCTTATTTGATTGGTTCCCCCATCATTATTTTCACTGACCATGTTGCCCTCAAGTACCTTCTCACAAAGAAGGATGCTAAAGCAAGAATAATTAGATGGATTTTGCTATTGCAGGAATTTGACATAATAATTAAGGACGAGAAGGGTGTAAAGAATGTGGTAGCCGACCACCTCTCCAAGCTTACTTTTGTGGAGAAAGGCCCATTCTTGATGACTTTCTAAACGGGCATTGATTTTCTATGACCTCTTTACAATGGTTTGCTCATATAGTTAATTATTTAACTAAAGGTGAAATACCAGCATGTTGAAGCACTCAAGATAAGAGGAAATTTCTCGTTGAGGTCTATAATTTCTATTAGGATGACCTCTACCTTTTCAAGTATTGTCCTGATTAAATTATGAGATGCTGCATCCTTGATGAGGAGGTTGCAAGTGTCTTGGATTTTTGTCATTCTCAAGTTGTGGAGGTGACTTTTCTATGAAGAAAATTGCTGAGAAAATTTTGTAGTGTGGATTTTATTAGCCCACCTTATTCTGCGACACTAATGCTTTTTATCAGTCTTGTGTAAGATGCCAAAAGTTATGATCATTGTCTCGGTGCAATATAATGCCCTTAAACCCCATTTTAGTTGTTGAAATCTTTGGCTGTTGGGACATAGAATTTATGGGACCCTTTCCTCCTTTCTTTGGGTTTCTTTACATAATTATGAAGGTTGATTATGTGTCCAAGTGGGCAGAGGCCGCTGCTTGTAGAGCCAATGATAACAAGACAATTATAAAATTTCTCAAAGAAAATGTTTTGTCTAGATTTACCACCTCGCGAGCTATCATTAGTGACCGAGGAACCCATTTTTGTAACCACTCTTTTGAGGCACTTATGAAGAAATATGAGGTTGTTCATAAAATTTCAATTGCCTATCACCCGAAGAATAGTGGTCAAGTAGAACTTTCTAATAGGGAGATAAAGCATATTTTAGAGAAAATGGTGAGTCCTAACTGTAAGGATTGATCCTTAAGGTTAAATGATGCACTTTGGGTTTATCAAACAACTTTTAAATCCTTAAGGTGAGTCCTAATTGTTTTTGGAAAACCATGTCATTTACCAGTTGAGTTGGAGCATAAGGCATATTGGGCCCTCAATGCATTTAATTTAGATATAATAGAAGCTAGTAATCTTAGGAATTTATAGTTGACCAAGCTTGAAGAACTCTGGAATGACACTTATAACAATTCTAGAATATACAAGGCTAAAATGAAAGAATTTGATGATAGAAATATCCTTAGGAAAATGTTTGCACCCAACCAGCAAGTTTACTTATATGATTCTAGATTGCATATGCATCCAGGCAAGTTCCGCTCAAGAAGGACAATCCCGTTTGAAGGCAAACAAGTTTTTAAAAATGGGGTGGTAGAAATAGAGGACCCTAGGGATGGTTGGATCTTTAAGGTTAATGGCCAGTGCTTAAAAGTTATAACTGATAATGCCCATGCCTATAGTGGAAGAAATTCCACTTGTAGACCTGGTCTACTAACCTTGACCTCACCTTCTTAGGTGTTAATTTTCATTTTTTTTATTCTTTTATGTTGTTTTGTTTATTTTTTGCTGCTATTTTTGTTGTTTTGTTTCCTTTTCAAGTTCATTTTGTTTGGCCCATTCAGCTGCTTTACCTTATGCTTTCCATGTTGTTTCTGTTTATTAGGTGTATCTAACCCTTTTTCTTCCATCATCTTGTTCTTTGTTTATTTATGTTGTCTAAGTTAGGGTTGTAGATCCCGCATTGCTTTACAAATGCTTGCTACTTGTTAGATTTCTGAGGTATGTTCACATATACAATTTGTTTTTCTCATATTTCAATGAAATGATAACCCTTTTGCATGTAACCACTTGCAACAGCACATTTACTCATAATCATCTAGGTGGATTCATCAAACCCATCGTAATCATTCGACTTAGCTATTCATAGGATATTTTTTTCTTCAGTTTTTTGTGTTAATTTTGAGAGGAGTGAGAGAATATATATTCTATAAAATTATGATAAGTTTTCATTACTGTTGTGAAATGGGAACTTCTTTTGAGGAAACATATATGGTTGAAGTTTGATGGTGTATCGCTTGGGAAATGATGACTGTCTGCTTAGAAGTAACTCTTGAGCCCTTCAAGCTACCCATTTCAACTTTGAGCTGAAAATACACAACTTTTTTTTCTTCATGAACCTACGTCATCCATACCTCCTTCATATTGGAATGGAATTATATGTTAAATCTGCTACCATTTAACTTCCAAGTGTATATAGGGTATGACATCCTTATTGAGTAAAAGCATTAAGAATTTCAATGAGTTAGCATCAAAGAAAAGAATAACAGTTGGGTAGAAAAAGAAAGAGAAAGAGAAAGAGAAAAACATAAAGTTGAATATACTTTAAAAGAAAAGAAGAAATGAAATATCTAGGGAATTGCAAAAGCTGAAGAACCCATCAAGTAAGGGATATGTTCTTTGAAAATTTCATAAGACCTTTTTAAGTATGCCTTGGAAGTTTTTGAATCCTTCCTTTCTTTTCTTGCAACCTATCTTGAGTCGCATTGCAACCCTTTGATTGATTTGTTTGATCCCAAGTAGGTTATGGTAAGAACGGTTGAATTCTTGATTGTTAGTATTCCTATCATGACATCAATGATTACTTGTTGCTTGTTCTTGCCGTTTTTCTTTGTGCTTATGTGTACAGCCCTTGTCAACTCCATATAGAGAACCCATGCACTAAACACTCTTATACCTATAAGTTATGGAGTTGAACCTTAGGCTTAAGTTGTTCTTATTGATACATTTGTCATGGTTAGTGGTAAGATGGTTATGACTTGAAACACACTCTCACATTCTATGGATCACTATTAGTAGATTGATTTTGATGGGAATGATGAATTCTTGCAGAAAGAAAATATTTTGTTGTGAATGAACAAGATACTGAGGAATTGTGCATACGCAAAATCATAATTATTGATACAAGCCTTTTCAACATCAAAAGGGAATCTTTTGTCATAATAGAAGTTATTTGATTCAATCGTACCATGTAATCATTTAAAGGGTGTTCTGAGTGATTTATTTCAGCTCCGTGCTTTCTTTCCTTTAACTAAAAATTAAATCAAGTAGAGCTTTAAAACTTTTTATTATTTTTATTTTTAATTAAATATTTAATTTTATTATTATATTTATTATTATATATATATACACTTATTTTTATTTATATATACCCATACTCACTTAGATATACTTAGTATAATTCTATATGAAATTACTTGGGATGTTAAGCTAGCAACGTAAAATTTCAAGCATATTTGAATGTTTCCTTTGAACACCTTTTGACTATTTGCAAAACAATTGCTAGGGACTAGTAATAAGTAAGTTGGAGGGTGTGATGATTGTGCAAAAGTGTATTACACACACCTTAGTATTGAGCTAAAAGAACTATAACATGAAGGGAAATCATAAAACTTAATGTGTTTTCTTGTACTTGGCTCACAATCACAGACTTTTTGGAAGAGGAAAATAGGGCTTTCTTGCTCTGGAGATTGAGGAGAACGGTGGAGCTGGAGAGGCTTGAAGATTTCTTCTCCTAATCTTTGAAGATGATGATGGTCATCCATGGAGTGTTGGGTTTGTCAACAAATATGGTTGGCTAGGTTCTAGATAAAGTTAGGGTAAAAGTTGATTCGTGAAAACCTTTGGGTAATATCTCAATTCATCCTTTGAGTGTCATTGTTTACAAATCTTTTATTGAATCCTCTATTTGGTTGATTTGATTTACTTTGAGACACTGAATGATATTTTGCTATCATATTGAGTTATAAGATTATGGATTTCAGTGGTGACTCAATAGAGAAGTTTTTCATGTTATAAACATAATCTTTTGCAGTATTATAGTTACTTTAACATAGTGTTGTCAATTGATTTAGTTTTCAGAGATGGAATTCATGGTTTGAAACAGAGAGGATTTAACCCTAGACTTGATTTTGAGAAATTTAGGGGTCTCTATTGGCACTTGAGGTAGAACATGAGAGTCATCTAGAATGTACTTGTTCAACATGGATGCATGAAACACCAAGTGTATACCTGATAAGGTTGGTGGAAGTTCCAACCTATAGGCTATTGCTCTAGCCTGTTTACTACTGGAAAAGGTCAAATGTATTGCAATGTTAGTTTTCCTTTCTTACCAAAACACAATACTCATTTCATTGGGGATACCTTCAAAAAGACTTAATCACCCACATGAAACTCTAGCTCTCTTATTCGCTTGTCAACATAAGCTTTTTGCCTTCTTAGAGAAACTAACAATTTACCTCTAATGTTCTTCACTTTTTCATAGCATCCATAACTAATTCTAGTCCTAGTAATTTTTCTTCCCCAATTTCAAACCAACCAATAGGGGATCTACATTTTCTGCCATATAATGCCTAGAAATGAGCCATCTGAATACTTGAATGATAGCTGTTATTATAGGCAAATCCAATGAGTGGAAAATATGTTTCCCAACTACCTTTAAATTCAAAAACACAAGCTCTTAATATATCTTCCAATACTTGAATTGTTCTATCTGATTGGTCATTAGTTTAAGGGTGAAAACCACTACTAAAATGTAACTGGGAACCTACGGTTTCTTGAAATGATTTCCATAAATGAGTAGTAAATTGAGAACCCCTGTTAGAGATGTTGAATAAAGGTATTCCATGCAAGGACATTATACGGTCCAAGTATAATTATGCATATGGGGAAGTTGGATAAGTAGTTCTGACTGGCAAGAAGTGGGCACTCTCTGAGTCTATCCATAATAACCTAGATGGAATCATGCCCTCTAGGGGCTTTAGGTAACCTTGTAAGGAAGTCCATGGTGATTATTTCCCATTTCCACTCTAGAATAATTAAGTTCTGATGCCGTCTTACTGGTTTTTGATGTTCTGTCTTGACTTATTGACAAGTAAGGCAATAAAATACATAATCTTTTATATCTTTCTTTATACCCTCCCACTAGTAGTGGGTTTTCAAATCCTGATACATTTTATTACTTCTTGGATGCATAGTGTAAAATGACAAATGAGTAAAATCCATAACTTGCTTCCTTAAAACATCAACTTCTAGCACCCATAAACAACCTTGAAAGAAAATAACCATTTGGTTATCCATAATGAAACTTGTATCAGTATCAGATTTTGCCTTTTCCAGCAATTTAACCCTACTTGCACCTCGCATCTCGTATTTATCATCTAAGCCTCATTTATTTCCTCAACCAAGGGAGGCTGCACATGCACATTGGATATCAACACACCAGACTTAGATATCTCCAATTTAACCCCATTAGCCTTCAATTTCTGAAGTTCTTAGATCAAAGGTGGAGGTTCAAGGTTAATGTGAGCTAAACTGCCCACAGATGTCTTGCTCAAGGAATCCACCACATCATTCACCTTGCATAGACTATAAAAAATGGAACAATCGTAATCCTTAATCAATTCCATCCATCGACGTTGCCTTAGGTTCAAATCTTTCTGTTCAAAATTATACTTAAGACTTTTATGATCTGTACATATCTCATAGGTCTCTCCATAAAATAATGATGCTAAATTTTCAATGCAAAAATAACAGTTACCATTACCAGATCATGGGTAGGATAATTCTATTCATGCTTCTTAAGCTGCCTAAAGGCATATGCAATTACCCAACCTTTTTGCATCAAGACACACCCTAAACCAATTTGGGATGCATTGCAATGTACTACATATCCACAACTACTCTCAAGTAAGGCTAAAAGCATGGCAGAAATCAAGTATTCCTTAAGCTTTCAAAAACTATCTTTGTAAGCTGCAAACCATTTGAACTTAACATTCTTCTGCGTCAACTTAGTCATAGGAGTGTAGTGCGAGAGAAATCTTGTTTAGCATCATAGCCTGCGGGGACCAGAAAGCTATGAATCTTCATCACTATAAAGGGTTAAGGTAATTCTTTATTGCTTCCACTTTCCTATGAACCATATTATACCTTCCTTAGAAACTACATGTCTAAAAAAATTCACCTGAGAAAGCCAGGATTCACATTTAGAAAATTTTGCATATAATTAATGCTTTCTCAGGGTTTGTAACACCATTCTATAGTGTTGTTCATGAACTTCCTTACTCTTGGAATACACCAGAATGTCATTAATAAATAATCACAAACTGATCAAGAAACGATCAGAACACTCTATTCATCAAGTCCATAAAGGTTGTAGAGGAATTTGTCAAGCCAAAAGACATCACTAAAAATTCCTAGTGACCATAGTGAGTTATGAAGGCAGTATTCGAAGTATCCTCTTTTCTAATTCGTAGTTGGTGGTTCCCTGATCAAAGATTTATCTTAGAAAAACACTAACCCCCTGAAGCTGGTCAAATAGATCGTCTATACATGGTAAAGCATATTTATTCTTCACTGTAACTTTGTTCGATTACTTGTAATCTATAATACATAATCTCAAGGATCCATCCTTTTTCTTAACAAAAAGTACAGGTACTCCCCAAGGGGATGTGCTAGGGAGGATGAAGCCCTTGTCAACTAAAGCTTGCAATTGGAACTTCGACTCTTTAAGTTCATCAGGTGCCATTCTGTAAGGAGGAAATGAGATAAAAGTTGTTCCTAGAAGGACATCAATGCAAAATTCAATATCCCTCTTAGTCGGTAATCCTGGTAATTCTACAGGAAGGCATATGGAAATTCTCTAACAATCGAAACCTCTTCCAACTTAACCTCTAAAATATTTATGTCTCAGACAAACGCCAAGTAGGACTTATACCCCTTTTTCACCAACCGATAGGCTTATATAGCAGAAATAATATTCATAGGGACCTCAGTTTTATCATTTTAAGTCACCATGGGTTTTTTTTCTGGTAAGCATAACTGAACAATCTTGTTAAAACAATCCAGATAGGTATGATGGTAAGCAAGCGAGTTCATCCCCAATATAATATCAAAATCATTTATATCTAGAATGATCAAGTTAATAAATAGATGCAAGTCATTAATATTAAACAGGTATGATTGTAATACATTGCAAGTAATTAAAACCTCTCCCAAAGGAGTAGATATAGCTAAAGGTGACTCTATAGGTATAATAGGTAATTTTAATAGAGTTGCAAAGTGCTCAAATATGAAAGAATGATTTGCACAAGGGACAAATGATACATGTGCAGGAAATAAATCCACTAACAAAGTACCTATGACAATGGTATTAGAAGCCATAGCATCCTTCATTATTAAGGCAAAGACTTGAATTAGAGCCTACATCCAAAACCATGACCTCGTAGACCTCTAAGGTTAACTAGAGTGGGGAACTGAGCTAAAGTTGTAGAAGGAAGAGGTACATAATCCGATGCCACAGAACCCCTACTGTTTCCTAAGGCACTTGCTTATTAGGATAATCTTTTATTAAATGTCGCTGATGACCATATCTGAAACAAGCCCCACTTTCTTTACTGTATTACCCGACATGGAAATTTCCACATACTCTACATGCATTCTAAGCTCGAGACAAGGGTGGTGGTAAGGAGTTTGCCTCTCGAGAAGATTGGTTATTAATAGTACATTGGCGAGCATGCTTATCTGGCTATTTAGGAAAATTCTAGTAGAGGAAGTTACTTTTTCTGATTTAGATGATAACTCATGTCTCTTTTTACTACTTTTAGGATTTTTAAACTATTGCTTCTCCCTCCATCTGATTTCTAGTTCAATAGCACTATTGTATACATATTCATAAGTGCTATCATCAATCACAATGATGGCATTAAAGTATACTGTTAGGAGTCATTTAACAAATTGTCTGGCCTTCTCTTTTTTGGTGGGAACAATGTGTTAAGCAAATTGAGACAAACAGAGAAATTTTTCTGCATACTTAGACACTAACATATCTCTAATATGTCATAGGGAAAAAAATTTCTTTCATTAAAGCCTAGCGTCCCCCTTTTGGGAAGAAATGCTGTAGCAAAGTAGTCTTAAAAGAGTCACATGCATTCACAAGCCCCTCTAGGGCTCCCTTAGCTTCCCATACATGATACCAGTCAACAACTAAGAAGGTTTCATTTTTTGGGAGCCTCAGAGGTGGCTTTGAAAAACTGGAGAGGTCATTGGAACAAAAGCAACAATTAGAGTGATTTTTGTCCTTAAAGTATTCTTTGGAGGAATCCGAGTCTTAACTTAAGTCACTTCTTCAGGAAGAGCTCCAATGGCTTGTTTTAAGTTAATAGCCTATTGTGGTATTGGGGATTCAAGTAAAGGGACAAAAACAGGAGCACGTTCTGTTGCTTTAAATAAGGACTGAGCCCTATACCCATGATGGCTTTTAAAGGGTAACTCTGATATGGTGGAAGCTTGACTAGATGTTGCAGTATGAGCTTTAGTTTTAGGAGGCATTCCCTATAGATATAGAATAGATTTAGCAATTTAATAATTATGGTACACTAATAATATCATAATCTTAGATAAAGGCAAATAGAGCAACACTTATGGTTTCCTATAAACTTTACATGTGATAGGTACTCCGGCGTACTCAAAACCTGTTAGATTTATAGTTTTCCCCCTGATTGGATAGTTGAATACATCTATATGCCTTAACCACAGACCTAGACTATGCTCTAATACTAACTTTGTCATGCCCTAAATCCTTGGCATGTGAGCGTCATGAGAACTACTATAAAGTAGTCCCCACAAACCTAACAAATACATTATGTATCAAAGGATCATGACAAACAACATCTTGAAATCATATCTTTATATGAACAACTCAAGGGATACATTTCAAAACAAATTTGGTAGAGTTTACCCTTAAATATGGACATCCCAAAGTTACAAAATCACACCAAAAAGGGTGGATAAGCCCACCATTAAACCTAAAGCCTACATGGCCATCGACAATACATATTTTATATAAGAACTACCAATTTACTCTACCAACTATTCCAAGTATTAAACCAACATATACATTCCCAAAACACTTTAAACTATGCAGTACTAACTATCCAAAATACACATTAAGGTTGCTCCATTGACCAGTCCATAATAACCCACTAAGTTTCTTGTGGTAGGTCCCCATGATGCATGAAGTTCAGGAAGTGGAGGTGCCATAACTCGATCTAAGAGAATGTTAAAATAAGAGAATGAGTCACACTAACACAGTGAGGAGGTATTTCTTTACCAAAGGTACAAGGTTCACCAATCTTAGACATTTATAGATATTTTATAGATATTAGAGACAAGAATTTAATAAAGTTAGATCGAACTCAATTTAACATCATATTTCAGTCCAATAAAGTTTTGCTCATCATAACGATAAATTTCTATAGATATTCAGGACATAGTAGGGCTCTGTATTAAACATTATTCCGAACAGAGCATAACTTTGTATCCAATATTAATAAGGATATAATAAACTATCCAGGATAGAGAAAAACTCTATATGAAGAAAAAAAAATACTTGCCACATTTATATAAACAGAATTAAGCTTTATCAGGACTCATTCAAAGACTCATATATTATGACTAAATCAAATGGGAAACACATAACTAGAGGTTCATCATATTCTTAACTATTTAGAACTTTGCAGAAGGTTATCTTACTCACTTCAAGATTCCAAAAAAATTATTGTGATTTAATTAACTAAACATTCATGTAATTAAAATCATGTTAGATTTGATAAGTTGAAGTGACAAGATAAGGAAAGTACACCAAGATTTATAGAAGAGATAGGGAAAACTCACTCACCAATTTAGAGGTTTAAATACTCCCATTAGCTCAGATTATTCTCAACCTTGCTAGTTTACCTGAGATTTATTTACTTTAAGTTCCTGAATTTTTTCTCCCCATCTAAACATCAATGCAATAGCTAAAATTCAAGGATTTGATATCTTAACAATTTCATTTCCACTCAAACAAGTTCAAAGAATTTGTTTTTCTTTATCCTAACATCTTACAAAAAGGCTCATATCTTATTTAAAGCTCAATAAGCTAACTTCCACCATCACCGCAAGTAAGGCTTCCTATTGGAATAAAGAAAAATCAGCTCAAGCTTTCACCTTGCAACTACTCAATGAGATTCTTTTGGTTGGGCTTGGAATCTAGCATACTTTCCTACACTGAACAATAAATCAGGTCTACTAGATGTTAAGTATAACAAGGATCCAATCATACCTATAAATTTCTTCTCATCAACAACTTTACCTTTTTCATCTCTATCAAGATTTGTGGAAGGACTTATGGCTGTACCCATGGACTTAGCCATAACACTCCAAATCTCTTGATGAGTTCCTTGGTATACTTCTCTTGGTTGATGAATGTTCCTTGTTCAATTTGTTTCACTTAAAGTCCTAGGAAAAAATTCATCTCACCATCATACTCATTTCAAATTCTCCTTTCATGAGATTTGAAAACTCTTCACATAGAAAATTGTTAGTGCTCCCAAATATAATGTCATCAACATAAATTTTTGTTGGGAATAGGTTGCCCTGGAAAGCAAGTTGTATTTCCTAATTTAATGTAAATACATTTTAATATTAATAAATAAAGAATTCATTTATGTAAGCTTTGTTTTCCAGCTATGAAAGTTCCTAGATTATAATAAACCAAGACACATTTACGTAAGAGTTATGCAAAAAGGATATATGTATATTTGGATGTGTTTAAAATACTACTCATAGTCACTGAGTAGAGCTAGTCACTCTATTAAACAATGAATTTAGTGTTTGGATTCCCTTCATAGAAAGAATGAGATTCTTTTCTAAGGAAATGATGAATCACTAATCACTTCAAACAATGACACTATTAAATGAATTTGAATCAAATGATATATCAAGTTCAAGTTAATACCATTGCTTTGAACTTGAACTCACACACATTGCATCTACTAATGACATAACTGAAATCCTGATGAATTATGAACTCGTGTCCATGACCATTGTGACATTGGTCAAGACCTTGTATGTTGGGATTATAGTGGGAGTGAACATCCAGAACCATAAATCTATGAAATGGAGTTTGTAGCATTACATCACTTTTGGTGATTTCAGGAAGACAAGTGACATATCTAGGCCCAGTGAAATGACGAATTAACTACTCATAATTTTGAGATAAGGGATAAAATGGTAATTTGACCTTATATCAATGGATGGCTACGAGGATTCACAAACACTAGGTTTGAAAATTGAACAAATTAATGTTTAACATTGACTTCTCATCATTTTAGGAATTATCAAGAGTGCAATCATGAATCTTTAATGAAATGACTTTATGATTAATAAAATTGGATGATCTTAATGAGATTAAAATAATCCCAAATTTATTGGAGCTTAAAACTCCTATGTCTAAACGGATTCCCTATCTAGTTTTGGAGAATTTAATCAACACTAAGTTGGAATAAATTCAAGATGAAATTAATTGATAGCATTTCACCTAATGTCTTTATTGAGACAAGAGTTGTCTTAATTTTGACAAAGAATTATTTTAGGACAAATGTTGTCCTAAACATACTTGAAAATGTGAGAAAAAATTTTATCATTAAAGAGATAAAAATAATTCTTACATTAGTTGTCTAAATTAAACAAGTGTTGTTTTAATCAGATAATGGAATTTTAAGACAAAGGTTTGTCTTAATTAAGACAAGTGTTTCAATTTAGGCAACCTTTATCTTAATAATTACTTTTTGGTTTAACTACTTTAAATTAATATTGGAATTGTTCAAATATTTAATTTGAAGAAGTTGATGAAAATAAAATAAAATCTCCATTTAATTAAGATAAAATTAATTCAATTAATAATTTATCTTAATGTTGTTGCAAAGTTTGAATTGTTCAAACTTGTGAAACAACCTCCTCCCCATGTGATGGAGGTGTATGGCCAAATGAGGAGAATTAGTCTTTGACATGATCAAATATATTCTCTCCTAATTATCCTAATTATCTAAGGGAATAAAGGTTGGCAATTAAAATAGTTTTAATTTCTTATAACCTCCATTCACTAGAAAACTAAATGAGTTAAAGAGATTTAATTAAGTAAAACTCATTTATTTGAATTTTTAATTAAAGCATGACCAATTAGAATGCCACACATGTTTTATTTAATTGTTAAATAAAATATGTTATTATCAAAATTAATAATATGATTATTAATTGATAAAACATTAGATAATTTGATTATTTAATATTCTCCATTAGTAGGTGTATATATTCCCCATTCCTTAATGGTTAGGGATTGAGTTTTTGAATTACACTTAAATGCTCTCACATGACCTAGGGTTAGCATACTATATATATGCAACCTCTCCCTCTTGTGGCCGTACAAGTGAATATTTGAGAGAATAAGAGTGAACTAGCCGCCTACTTGAGCAAGAGAGAAGAAAAATTTGAGAGAATTTTCTCTTAAAGTCAATAGTGTTGTGAGTTTGGAAAAACAATTTGAGTGATTTCAAAGGACGGTTTCACATGCCACACTAAAAGGAACAAAGTGGAAGGCTTTCTAATTTAATTTTGCAAGCTATCAATTATTGTTCTTTCATATTTTGTTTTGTTCCAATTGTTAAACCTATTCACCATAGGTTCCGTGGATTGGTGCTTCCTAAATAATAGGTGGTCAATACCCTTGGTTGGGAAGAGAATCGCAAGAATAAAGTGACTACAAGTGGTACATAAAATTCTTATCTATTTTATTTCTCTTACTAGCCGTGAGTTCTTTGCTTGGTGTTTTGTTTCCACCTGTTTGCAAGCTCAAATGTTTTTAAAAATTTTTAAAACTCATGCTTGTATCGTAAATACCTAGGGTTAACAACTAGATCCAACAATTTGTGCGAGCAAGCAATCATCATTTAGCTGTTTAGTAAACAAAGTAATATCTATGTTTCCTTTTTTAAATCCATTTTCCAACAAGAAATTACTTATCCTATCTTAACAAGATCTAGGAGCTTGTTTTAACCCACATAATGCCCTTGAAATCTTTAAAACATAGTCTGAGCAGATTTTGTTTTGTTTTCAAAACCAGGAGCAAGTCTCACATAAACTTCCTCATTTCTATACCCATTTAAAAAGACACTCTTTACATCCATTTGAAAAGCCTAAATCCTTCAAATGAACCATAAGCAAGAAGCATACAAATAAACTCAAGCCTAGTTACGGGAGCATACTTTATTCCTAATACTATTTCTATGTCCATCAAACTTATTTTTAAATACCCATTTTGTTCCAATAATCATATGACTAGAACATTTGGGAACAAGGAACTGTACCTCATTCCTTTCGAATTGATTCAACTCCTTTTTCATTGCAAGTATGGATCCTTCATCTTTTAAGGATTCTTAAATGCCTTTTGGTTCAATTTGGGATATGAATTCTAGATTATTGTCATGCTTGTAGGATGATCTTGTTCATAGTCCTTCATTTAGGTTGCTAATAATGAAGTCCATGGGATAGTTTGCATCACTTTTCCACTTCCTAGGAGTTCTTAGATTAGTTACAGCAAGTGCACTTTCCTTTTCTTCAAGTTGAGCTATATTGTTCATTTTCTGCTATTTCTAGATTGTTATCATTGCTGGATTTTTCAATAATTTTAGTTATATCTAGAATTCTTCATCTGCATTAATCCCTAAATTCTTACTCAAGAAAAGGTTAAACTCATCAAATATAGCATGCATTGGTTCTTCTATAACAAAAGTTTTCTTATTGTATAACTTATATGCATTGCTATTAGTAGAATACCCACAAAAAATCCCTTCATCTGCCCTAGCATCATATTTGCCTAAATTATTCTTCCCTCGCTCTGAATAAAACATTTGCAGCCAAAAGCATGAAAATATGCCACATTGAAAAGCTCATAAGGTGTTTTTCTAATTATAGGTCTAACGAGACTTCTATTTATAACATAACAAGCTGTATTTACAACTTTAGCCCAAAAGTACTCAGGAAGAAAATTTTCACGAAGCATAGTCCTAGCCATGTCAAGTAAGGTCCTATTCTTTCTTTCTATGACACCATTTTGTTGTGGTGTTCTATGACTTGAAAAGTTTTGTGAAACACCATAGCTATTGCAAAGATTTTCAAAGTTTTTGTAATGGAGATCGAGATGCTGACCAAGTCAATGTTCCCAAATACTCTCAAGATCCATTGAATGGAATTGGCAGTCCAATGACTAGGGCAAGGACAAAGAGGATGAAAGAGGCTTTACAAGGCTTGATTGTGGAAGTGGAATTCAAAAAGGCTACTCTAGAAGATTCTAAAACTAAATTCGAAGATTTCAAAGCTTCACCAAGGATGGTCAATTATCTTTTATGCAAAGGGTAGCTTTGGAAGATCAAGTTGGATGGAATTTAGGAATTAATTTTCGTTTTAATTATTGGGTTTTTATGTTTTAATTGTCTTTAGTTTCTTTAGTCTTTTATTTGAGGCTTGTTTAGGCCCAATCCACATGTACTTGGGCCCAACCGCTTTTTCTGTTAGTTAGGGTTTCTTTTAGGGTTTGTTGCTTATAAATAGGCAGCCACCATGTTGTTTTGAGGATATCTTATCATTTATCAAGTTTATTCAGAACCTTTGTTTTTTGCCTTCTTGTGTTCTTGATTGAATGCCTGATTTTTGACTTATCAAAGGAGTGATCAACCTTTGTGGTGTCTCAAGATCAGGGTTTTAAGGACTTTGTTTCCTTAGGGT
>JASKGM010041814.1:0-22281 GCA_034509205.1 Ceratonia siliqua
GCACTTACTTGGTAAGGCAGGTCTAGTTATTTATTTTTTCATCTTTGTCCAATATTATTTTATTAATAAATGGGGTAGTTATAATACAGTAAAATTATTAAGCACAGACAATTTAGGGTAACCATCCTTAGTGATAGACGTCGTAGGGTGCCTAACACCTTCCCCACACGTAATCAGACTCCCAAACCCTTCCTCTGGTTTCAAGGGCCAGTTTTCTTTTTCTTTTTTAAGAATCCCAATTATCCTTCCAATTAATTGGTGGTGACTCCTATTTTCTCTGCGTTTTCCCTTATGCGCCCCAAAGTCATAAAATGATGGCTATTTCACCGGTCGTCACGTTGTGACAATTTCAAAAAATGGGTTCAAGGCCCAAAGATTTCCTATTTAAGAGTTATGAAATCCAAATGGGTTTCAAGGACCCGGTCAAAGCATTTTGGAAATAATTCAAGTAACCAAAAAAGTTTAAGGCTTCAAGGGCCTAATTGGTTCAATAAAAAGGGTCCAAGGCCCAATTATCTCCTAAATGGCTCCAAAGGCCCGTTTAACCAAAAGGCTCATCAACAAATTACAGAGTTTTAAAATGGGTTTCAACGGCCCATTGGGATTTAAAAGGAAAATGGGGGTTTCAAAGGATTTATTGAGTTTATTTTGAAAATGAGATTTCAAATGGATTTAATTAAAATACTTTAAGTGGGGATTCAATACTTTTCAAAATTCAAGTTTGGACCCCAATATTTTCAAAAATGATATTTTGACCCCCAGACTTTACAAATTTCAAAATTCACTAGTCCCAGGCCCTTAAAAGGTTTAGATTTCAATACTAGGATTCCATAAATTTATTATGTGGAGAAATACTCTCCCATTCTGTCAAGCTGTATGTGGAAATTTGTTTTCCCATACTGTCTTTACTTCTTTAAATATTATGAAGAGAATTAATATCTTATTTTGTCAGGCCTTATGTGGAAATTCAGTTTTTCATATTGTCCTTATTTATTCAAACCTTATGTAGAGAATTAATCTCTCATTTTGTTGGACTCTATGTGAAAACCCAGCTTCCCATATTGTCTTAATCAAATTTTAATCAAATTAATCTGAACTACGTTGACCTTGATCCCTTAAGGGTACGTAGGCACTTACACAATAAGACAGGTTCAATTTTCTCATTTCTTTATTTTTCTCTAAAAATTAAAACAATACAAGGGGTAATTCAAACAATAATTTTAAGCATAAACAATTTAGGGTAACCATCCTTAGGTATGGACGTTGTAGGGTGCCTAACACCTTTCTCACACGTAATTAGACTCTCAAACCTATCATCTGGTTCCAAGGGCCAGTTTTTAGTTTTTTTAAAGGATCTCAATTATTCTTATAATTAATTGGTGGTGACTCCAATTTTTATCTCTATTTTTATTTCCCTTTTGTTGCCTTAAGGTCATGATGGTGCTATTTTTCCCATCAGTCACGTTGTGACAACCACCTAAGTAATTAAGTGGGTCATTGGATTCTTAGATAATCAAGGTGTAACCTTCTCACCATGATGCACCATTAATTGGTATTCATTCTCTATTTTGGTGTCCTTAATTGTAAGGTATAACATTCCCTCCATTATGGCGTGCTTACTAGATTAAAAGTGTAACTTTCTTCCTCTTTATGATTAGTCATTAGTGTCCTATATAAAGACCTTTTTGTACTCAAAGAAAATTACAAGACAAGATAGTGTGAGCTAGCAATTCATATAGAACTAGTATCTTAGTGATTAGTATTGTTCTTCTTCTCTTTTGTTCTTAGTCTCTTCTTTTTATTTACAACATATTATAAGTACGAGTCTCTAGCATTTTGGTGTAGCATTTCTTACCTACATTAGTGTTTTCTTATGCACAATATATGAAAATGTATGTTTTTGTTATTTAATGTAGTATTGTGCGTGTTATTCTAATTATATATTCTATTTTTTTCTAGCGTTTATTTACAATGTCAAATGTCTCAAATCTCGCAGAGCTTAAGTTCAGTATCCTTGATATTTATAGAAAAAATTATTTATCATGGGTCCTTGATAAATACTATCAAAGAAGAAAATCAAGTACCCTTACGAGATTGCGCAAAAACAATGATTTTCTTTCATCATCATTTGCATGAAGAATTGAAAACCGAATACCTTATTATGAAGGACCTACTAGTTCTTTGGAATAACTTGAAGAAAAGATTTGAGTACCCAAAAACTGTTATTATTCCTAAAGCTCGTTATGACTGGTTACACTTGTGATTACAAGATTATAAAACTGTAAGTGAACCAAAATGAGAAAATTCATGGGAAAAATAAAACCTCAAAAGAATGATGGTGACATTTGTTATAAATGTGGCACAAAAGGTCATTGGTCTCACATTGTACTCCAAAACATTTGGCCAACCTTTATAAAGCATCACTAAAAAGAAAACGAAATCAACCTGAAGTGAATTTCTCTAAACCTACAGCTGAATCTAGGTATTTACCCGATGCATCACCAATACTTTTATTTTTTTTAGATAAGGAAAATTAAACTAAACAATATAGAGGATGACATATGTCTAGTGGACACTGGCACAACCCACACAATTCTTTGTGATAGAAAATATTTTCAAAAATTAACATTGGCATAAATTTATGTTAATACAGTATATATCTGGTTCTGCAAATGTGATGGAAGGCTTTGGAAGAGCCCAAATTATGTTGTCAGATGGGACAAAATTGAATATTGATGATGCATTATATTTTAGTAAATCCTGAAGCAAATCTACTAAGTTTTAGAGATATACATCGTAATGGGTATCATATTGAGACAAAAAATGAAGGGAACATAGAATTTCTCTACATTACTTCTACTATTTTGAGCCAAAAGCTCATATAAGAAAATTTTCTCACTTTTTCTTCTAGATTATATTTTACAGAAATAAAAATGATTGAGTCGTATTTTGTGCACCGGAAAATCCAAAGAATTTTATACTTTGACATGATCGTCTTGGTCATTCAAGTTTAATCATGATGTGGCCTATTATAGAAAACACATATAGATATTTCTTATATCAAACCACCTACCAATCAGCCTCAAATCAACCAATCATGATTCCTATCTGATTCTTTCATATCTTCCGGCTGCTATATTTATTTCCTACATTATGTACAACTATTCATTTATTCTTTATTCTCCTTTGGATAGTATACGTTAGTCATTGTTTAGGCTTGACTTCATCCTCTCCCCTTGTATTTATTTGCCTCTTGTATCAATGGAATGTAGTGCTTGAGCTCAATCTGTGGTTTCTCTATATGGTATCAAAGCTCACCAACTCTAACGAGTAGCCTCTCTGTGTTCTTCCTTCTTGCTTCTGCTATGGCCTCTTCTCCTAGTCATAATTCACCTAAATTGCTCTTTCAATCTACTTTCATCTATGTGAGAGTAGAGGACGAGGCTGGCTGCTTTTTCGTGTTCCTTGAACTTTGATGCTGTGCAAGGTTGGTAGTGATGACCATGGACAAAGTAGTTGATTCAAGCCGATGAAGATAGGCTTCATGGCCAATGAGAAGGTCATAAAGTTCTTTAAACCAGAGGGAGTTCTCTCGTGCTCGAATTAGAGCAATGATCTCATGGGATTCAGGACCCAGACCATTAAAAATATACAATGTGATATCACCTACAATAGTGGAGCATCAATGAGTGCAATCTCATCAATGATCACTTTTATATAATGGAGAAAATATGTAATAGATCGGTTTCCTTGTTGAATGAGAGTGAGATCTTCCTTGAGCTGCATGACTTGGGTTTTGGAACAGATGGCATACAACCTGTTGAGTTTGGACCATGCTTGAGAGGACGTCTTTGAGTTTGCTATGAGAGGGATCACAGCAAGTGAGATTGAGGTAAGGATGGCACTAAGGATGCATTTATCTTGCCTGAACCAGAGGCTGAAGCCTCATTTCGTTTTGCAGGTGAAGGGAGAAGTGGCTATATAGATTGTAGCTGGGGAGCGAGGATTCATATTGAGCATCCCAGGAAGGGTAGTTTGTGGAGGTGAGGCGAGCTGTAATTTGTTAGGTAGCATTGATGGTAATTGATGAATTCATTGCTCTTCTCCCATTCCTCTCTATTCGTGGATTCAATCACTACACAACTGCTCTGCATACTCCACAACAAAATGGTGTCTCCGAGAGGCATCATCGCCATGTGGTTCCATTTCAATCCCTCTTCAACCAGCAGCCTAACTACACTAAACTTTGCACCCTTGGTTGTCTATGCTTCCCCTACCTTCAGAATCAATGGTAAGTGAAAATTCAGAATTAACAAGAAAGCGTTCAGGGGGGTCCAGGTCAATTATCAAGACTTCTTCCTCTTGCTTGCTAATATGGAAAATGTTGACCTCAAATGTTATGTTTCCAAAATAGAGCTTCATCAATCATTCTTGCAATTTATAAGTGCATTAGTCGTAGTAAGGAAAGGTTTACCCTTAAAGTTAGAATCAACAACTGATTGAGTGTCTAAAATTAAGAAATCAACAGGCTAGTAAAACTTGTCAATTTGGATCAAAACATCCTTAAATATCCCTCTCGGTTTCATAATTGAGCAATCAGCCAATTGAAGCACAACAGAAGTGGGCTTAATTTCACCCAAACCAAGCAGCAAGTAAATCAAATATGGCATGAGATTTATACTATCTCCTAAGTCAAGCAAGGCTTGTGCAAAATCATGATGACCTATGATGCATGAAATGGTAGGGCAAGCTAGATCTTTGTATTTTGGTTAGATTCTTTCTTTAATCACAGCACTTACTTGCTCAGTAAAGTTCTATTTTTTAAATGTGGCGCTTCCTTTTTACAATGTATAAATCTTTTAAAACCTTAGCATATACAGAAACCTGAGTTATGGCATGTAATAAGGGGAGGTTAATCTTTACCTGTGTAAGGTTCTCTAAACTTTCAACACTATAATCAATAACCTTCAAGGTAGACTTGAGAACTTAGGGAAAGGGCACCCTAGTTGGACTTATCACCACCTCAATATCCCTTAAGTTGTCTAGTTCCTCGGTGCTCGAACTTTCTTGAGTGTTCTTATTTCTAGGAGTTCCTTACATAACCTTACCAGATTGAGTGGTTATAGATTCACCTCTTAAAATCTTGCCTATTACGGTAAGATGTTTGGATCATATGCAGCCCACTAAGATTGGGTTAAGTTTCGGATGGAAACCTTCCCTGCTCACTTATGGTTGAAACACTAATCAACTACAAAAGATGGTTTTTCATCCCTTTGTTCTCTTCTACCACTTGGGTGATCAAAGACTTAATTTTTTTAATACCTTGTCTTGAGTTAAAAAAATTATAAATAAAAAATAAAAAATATAATTATATTAAATAAAAATAATTATCTTATTTTTTGATTTTTATATTATAATAATATTTATATAATAATAAATATTATAAAATATTAAATATATTATATTATAATTAAAAATAATATATAAATTATAATTATAATTATAATAAATATATTCTAATTATTAGATAAATTAAATAAAATTATAATTAATATTAATATAACTAAATATTAAATAGAATATTTAAATAAATAATTTAATAAATTATATATTTTAAGTAAATAAAAAATTTATGTATGAAGAAAAAGACTATTAAAACATGAAGTAAAAGAGCAATATCAACTACGTAGGCATCAGTAGCTAGTCCGAGAGGATGATCAGCCACACTAAGACTGAGACATGGCCTATACTCCTACGGGAGGTAGCAATGGGGGATTTTCTGCAATGTTTGAAAGTCTGATGGAGCAATGCAACATGGAGGTAGAAGGCCTACGGGTTGTTAACTTCTTTTCCCTGGAGAAAGGAATCGAGTTAGACAAAAAGAGAAGAAAGTTGGACAAAAAGAAACAAAGTGACTTAGACAAATGTCACGCCCCGAATCTAGAAGCGTGACCGGCGTAAGAAGCCACCTGGCCACCTACCAGCCTACTTAATGACGCCATGCAGTGTAGTTCAAAATAACTCAAATAAATTCAACTAGTTTATAAACTAAGTACTCGAAAATAAATTAAGTAGGAAATCATCATGTCTTTTGTTTTCTTTTTATAAAATTGGACAGAGTTTCCCCTGAAATGTAGACATTCCAGGGTATAACCCACAACCAAAATGGATGGAAAATTCCACCATGCGGAGTTCCATAGACTCCAGGTTACAAGCAAACAGAAGACAGTAATATCAACAAGTCCAAATTAGTTCATATCTACATAACATGATCAAACACCAAAATGAGTCAATGCACTTCCTATCCAACATGTCCAAGTGCCTTCTCAAAACACTCCACGAACAAGAGAAATGCCTACCACCACTAATTGGCGGGGCAGAAAGTGGAGGCTCAGAGGACCTAGTACCTGCAGCTAGATCTGAAAAAAAAATGAAAGAAGTAGGGTGAGTCACAAAGACTCAGTGAGCTAAAACCTTCTATCAATCCCATATACGGAGGCCACTTGATATTTATGGGACCATAAAATTTAGAGAATGAAAACAATGTATGGAGAAAAGAGCTTTAGAAATGGACTTGTGACAATAAGCATATTATAATTTGAAAACCAAAATGATCCCAAGGAAAGGTCGAAATGATATAGTCCATCCTTATATATAATTATTTAAAACCCCTTAAATTATCTTAAAACACATACACATATATATATAATGAGAAGGAAAGCCATAGAAATATACTCATCAATGTATAGAACTAACAAAAAATTTTGTGGGTTAATTAAAATTTAAAATATAAGGGTGGATCCAGTAGTTCTTCTCATAGGTAACTCTTGCTCAAGAGATAATGTATCACATGCATTCAGAATAATATGCATGAATTAATCACATGCCTGTTCCAATGGCCTACCTTGTACCCCCCACAAATAGTCCATGGACAACTAATGCTAAGTGCACCTAAGGTTATCCTATAGAAGTGCCAAAGGATCCACCAAAACTTCACTTATTAATGAACTTATATTGACATGCCTCCACAATTAATTTAAGCATAGAATATCAAAAATTTACAATACTTTTTATAAAAAAAATCATCATTAGAAAATTTGTTCCAATCACATAATTAAACATCCAGAACTTTATCTAGTTAGAGTTTATTCCCAATAATTCTAAGATAACTTTGCATGACAATATTTTTATAAAAATAAGATTTTGGCATAAATGGTGAATAATATAACTTAAGGATTAGTCCATAACATAATTAAAATTCTCTTTTGCTATAAAAGAATAGTTTAATAAATTTCAAGACTATTCTAAATGATCTCATGTAGTTTCATATATGTAGCAAAAGTAGAAGGTTTAACTCACAACAAATTTGAAAGTCCAATTTTTCTTCCAACTCAAAACTCCTTTCAGAAAGGCAACTGAGCGTGACAGTGGAGTGAAATTTCCTAACTTGTGCACAGACATATTCTAACTGAGGAGCTTATGATGAAACTAGGAAATAACATTCCTCAAGACTTAACCCATCTCAGAAGAGAACACTAATAGCACCAAAAATTTCTGAATATTTACCTACTTCACCATTATAAGTAGCAACAAATGAAAGAATTTCTACTCCCACGAGCTAGTTCTTCACTATACTGGCTGGAAATGACGAGAACTGAAAAATATCGCCATGGAGGAGGTCTGAGTTACAGCAATGGAAGGAGAAGCTGGGTTGTTGTTAGAAAACAATGGAAATATGAGAGATACAGGGGAAGGAAATCACCTTACAACCAACGGTAAATGGACAAAAATGACAATTTTCCTGAAGCTTCTCGGTTCCTAATATGACAGCAGAGGCAAATGGACAAATCAGATTTTTTTTCCCTTTGTGATACACGTTTCCAATCATAAATATGACAAGAGAGAGGATTTGCAAATCAGAATTTTACTCTTTCTTTCTTATTCTTCCAGTTGTCCCATGTCCTATAATAAGCTAAAATAATAAAATAATGTGTATATTTACCACAAAGTCCTTAACCCACTTAAGATATTACAACAAACTTGGACAAATCGAATATTGATACGTAATCGATCAAACACTCTTGAAAATGGCTATTATACTATAAAATGAATGTTCCAAAAGTATACAAAATAAACTTTTTTGCTGAATACAAAGTTTCTTTCCCCCATACGGATAAAAGTAGATAGACGGAATTAATTCTAAGTCCCACATGATGAAAAAAAAGTAAAATGTCTCAAGAAGAAAATGATCCTATTTGACCACTATACATTGCCAATATTAGGAAATGGAATAATCGAGATTCTCGAGTAACCAGTTGAGCCGCTAAAGTAGCTAAAGTGGTGATAAATCATGTCAATAAAATTGGTCCTTTAGAGAGTCCATCTATTTGGAATCTCCGGTAAAAATAAACAAAGAAATCGATCCATTTATAAATCTCCATCAATTGGATTTATGGATCGTCCAATTGAAAATGATAACAGAATGCATAGGTTATTAGAAGGAGATTCATTAAGCATATACAACTAGTATACCACCTAATTACCTTATTTCCTCTGTGGGGAAGTAAGAAGATTTGATCCAATCTGCCTACTTTTATAGTGATTGGTGTATCTACTCCAATGATACAATTGTGAGGCAAAATATACACTTCCTTGAGAATGAAAAAAAATCAATCTACTTTCATTTGGTATTTTGGCTTAAATTCATTCTTTGGCTCCTCAATACTCAATTAAATCCTCTTTTTTGAAAATAGAATGAACTCCTAGAATCCTATATTTAGTAATTCCTGAACTTTTTTTTGGTCTGCATTGAGATCATCACGACATGTACTGTCTCGAATGTATAAGGCTGCAATCAGTAGCAGATCTTGAATAAAATATTTAGGGGGACAACAAAATTTTAAAAAATTATTTATATAAAAAATTTTATTTTTAGAGTGAAAAATTATAAAAAAATTTGTAAATTTACATAAAAGAAATTTAGGGGGCTGTCACCCCCTATACCAATAAGAAGATATGCCTCTGGCTGCAATAAAGGAAGAGACATATATATAGATAGTTATAGCTAGTCATATCTGCAAATGTTTAATAAATCCAAGCCTTAGTACGTACTTCTATTCGTATTCTAAAAATTCTACTAAAAAAAGGTACAAATATCTCATTCGTAATCAAGAAATAGGATCATAAAATAATCATGAAAATTGTAGTTTTGACATAAGGGGATCTAATGAAATTAAGAAAAGAAGACTCATTTTAATTTTGTATTTTGTTTTGCTAAAGGTGTTTTGACAATACATCTCGACAAAACCATTTAAGTCATAACATAAAAATGCATTGTGCTAGAATCCATAGTTCCATTCTTTTTTTCTTCTTCTAGGTACTTTACCCGAAAAAAAAAAAGAGGACTAATAAGAAATGACATTCTTATGTTTGATCTTGTTTCAATAACAAGTATTTTTTTTTTTCAGATCAAATAAATCATTTTTATCTAGGATTCATGGGAACAAAAAAGGCCTGGCCCAGTACTACAGGGTATCTTCTAGAGTATTTCATTATTACCATTCGCACATAATTAATTTGAGTTCACATTCCATCAAGATTTTAATTCTGCCATAAGTGAATGCATATGTATGAGTTCGAGTTCAAGTTCAAGTAACGATATTAGCTTAAACTTGATTTCTCACTTGATTCTTATTCATTTAATAGTGTCAATACCTGAATTCAACTACTTCAATGATTTGAAATTTATCATTCCCTTAGAGGAAATTCTCACTACTTCAATGGAGGTAATATATATGAACATTGCAATCTTAATTAAATAGAGTGAACAGCTTTATTCAGTGACTGTGAATAATCTTTTTGATTCATCCAATGATGCACACACACACACACACACACACACACACACACACACACACACACACATATATATATATATATATCTTTTTGCATAACTTTTATGCAAATGTATCTTGGTTCCTTAATAGCTAGAACACAAAGGTTACATAAATACTCTTTATTTAATTATAAAATGTATTTATAGCATGCTCAGGAATAAACTTGCTTTCCAGGGTAAAATATTCTTAACATTGAGGATTCGGGGGCGGGCGTGGACTCTTACTTTAATTAGGTTGTATTTAAGGGTTGGTGTTTTGCTCTTATGTGGCCCATTGTGCCTTTTTTTTTTTTTTTGTAAAAACTAAAGTTTTAAGTGGTCGAGATTGGCCTTTTACCCGGGCTCTCCTTTTTTTTCTTTTGGGTGTGGCACTTTTTCCAAGTTCCTACCATTCGAAAGGTTGGCGTTGACTAGAGTTGTAGCTTGCTTGCCTAAGTTTGCATTCTTAGATTAGTTTGGTCATCTTCCTCTAGTTTCTCTAGTGAGTTACTTGTTCTGTTAGGCTTGGTTTAGTCTTTTGTGCTAACGATCTTGGTTGTTGATAGCGGGTTGGCTTTTGTGTTCTATTTTCTTGGGTTTTGTAGTTTGATTCATGGTTGTGGCCTGAGTAGTCGAGTGTCGATACACAATTTATTGGGCAAGTATTTACCTTATCTAATCTTGGTTGTAGTTGGCTGTACTAGTGTTAGCAAGAGAAGGAGGCACTTGAAAATGAATTTTTGGTGTCAAGGGTAACTTGTGCCCTTGTAAGGAAGGCTCGTGTCAGGGAAGAGAGTGTGTAGTCTCGGGTTAAGATGCTGGAAAAGTAGGTTGGTCGTTTAAGGACCAATTTGGCTTATTCATATGAGGTTTGGATGGGCATGGTCCAGGAGTGAGAGCTGTTGAATAAGTAAACATATCGTCGTGTGAAGAGAGCCCGTGAATTTAAGGATCGAGTGTGACTTTGAGTGAGAGAGAAGATTGCTTGAAACTATTTTAAGGCTTTTGTGGAGGGTTTCAAACTTTGCATCAAACAAGTGAGATTAATGGTCCATGACTTCCCTTGTGACTGGCTAGATTGTTTGAAAGAAGTGAATGATGGTAGGTTGGTGGATTCCGAGGAAATAGGTGGGGCTGGGGGAACCAATCTTGATGATTTGGGGGATGATATTGATTCTTCCTCCGAGTAGATAGGATTATGGATTTAAGGTTTTTGCTTATATTATTTTGACTTTGTAATAACTTTTTGGAATGATCTTTAAGTGGCCTATAGCCGGTCTTTATTCTTATTGCTTGTGGCATTGTTGTGGGATTTTTTTATTTATTTTGTATATGCTTTTTGTGCTCCAGTTTTTAGTATGAGTCTTTTTTTTTTGTTGGCTTGGCTCTAGTGTCTTTGGCCTTTTTAGAGTGTCTTTTATAGGACACTCATCCTTTTGTTAGGGTTGGCATTGGTCATTTTTGGAGGATATTAGTCTTTTGGTCGGCCTTGGCCATGTTTGGTGGATGTTAGTCCTTTGGTCTTCGGCAGTCATTTTTGGAAGACATCAGTCCTATGGTCGGTATTTGCCATTTTTGGAGGACATTGGCCCTTTGGTCAACATTGGCCATTTTGGGAGGACATTGGTCCTTTAGTTGGCATTCAATGTTTTTGGAAGACATCAATCCTTTGGTAGACATTAGCCAATTTTGGAGAATATCGATCCTTTGGTCGGCATTCGTTGTTTTTGGCAAGGCTATGACTATTCTCAAGTCAGGATTTGGTAGAGTTTTGTTGTCATTGCCATTGATTGGTTATTTTAATTGTTTATTTGTCCCTCTCGAGGGCTTCGAATCTTCTATAGAAAGGACAGCTAGATATCCTCATGGAGGTCATTCTTGTGTCTCGCCCTTCGAAGAGGAGGATTTTGAGGGGCAAAGGATAGGTCGTTAAAAGTCGGTGGGTCAGTGGAGGTTGCTGACGACCAGTCTCAAGCTCGTGAGAACCTTTGTGGGTGGGAGTGTGCTTTCTCGGACGAGAGGGATGCCTTCATGCTGGATGGGGGGAGTTCATGATGATCAACACAAAATCATACAGAGATTTAGGAAAGATTCCCACAAACGGCACCAAATGATGATGTTTGTGTCAAGGTCGGATAAAGAGGGTCTGGTCAAAAGCGTATCCTATAAGAGTGGAACACATAAACTAGAGGCTGAGTCGGCTATACCTGAGCTCCAATGCTTAAGTTAGATCGATCTGAACTTATAAGAGTAATAAATGCAAAGGTGCCAATAGTAGTTAAAAGATGTCCCTTTTATACCTTCGTAATGGGATATTTATCAGAGGTAAGAGTGGCATGGTTGTAATTTTAAGAAATGGGGGGTGCTCCTAGTTCTTTATGCTAAACTGGGCCCTTGGTTTTGGGCCATACTTTAGTTGGGCCTGGAGATAAAGAGATAAGGCTAATAATCACACAGAATATGTTAAATAAATTGAAGAAAACTAATTTCTCATACTTATTGAGAGATTTTGATACAAATTGATGTCATATAACATTATTTAATTACATAAAATTGATTTTAGTCTACGCAACTATTAGTTGACCCTTCCCTGATATATATATATATATATATATGTATATGTTCCTGCATGCTGGTGACCGGCGAGTAATAGGAGGTTTGTGCAACTCTTAGTTTAACTCCAACATGTAAGAAGAGTTCTGTTTCGAGCCGAGAGCTCTTGAAATATGCCAAAAGACTGCTTATACATCGGGTTTGGAAAAAAAAAAATTATTTTCTTTAAAAGTAGATATATTAGTTGTTTTAACAAGTGGTAGCGTTTTGGTCAACAAGCCTCGTGCATGTGCGTGTTTTTGTTCATTGATGACTTGAAGAAAGAAAAAAGACTATTTATTGGGAAAATGTTTGTGTAGATGTGCAAGAATCGCCTATCCGTTAGGCTTTCATATTTTAGGTTTTCTTTTTATCAAAAGGTAACCTGGGTTTCCTAAATAATCATCCAATAATCTCTCTCCCTTGCAAATTGTCCTCAGACATAGACAAAACATTTTAACTTCACCGCATAATTTTAAAATTTATATTAATAATGTGGATTACAAATAAACTTATAAATAATTACATAGTTTAATCCCTTGATTATTATTATATTCTTCTCTATACTTTGGTGGTTGTGAGAATGGCTGCAACCTCCCCACTTTATATCTCTCTCTTCCTTCACCTTCACCCTCACCCTAGTTCCCTTTCTCTGCAGTACTCGATCCCCTTTGGTTTTCTATTCGTTCTGAGGTTTGAATCATTGGGCACTCCAATCTTTTAAAAATTCGTATATAATAAAATACTGCACTATTGTAGTTTCTCATATTTTACTATATTTTTTCCCTTTGTTTTCTTCGTTTCCTGTTTACTCTTCTTTAGCTTTGTGTATGGGCGGCCTAGACTTGAGTTCAGCATCTCACTTTGTTCATCAGCTTCAATGCCCTGACCTTCAATTCAATGAAGATGAGAACCAGGACCAAGACGATGACAACCCTCAAGGGCTTGAGCTTGTTACACCAAACCCTGCAGGTTCCGGTGATGTCATGACTCGCCGGCCGAGGGGTAGACCTGCCGGCTCCAAAAACAAGCCAAAACCGCCGGTGATTATCACCAGAGAGAGCGCAAACGCTCTTCGAGCTCATATCCTTGAAGTTAGCAGTGGCTGCGATGTGTTTGACTCAGTGGCAACCTATGCAAGGAAGCGGCAGCGAGGGATCTGTGTCCTGAGCGGCAGCGGCACAGTAAACAACGTCACCTTGCGGCAGCCTGCTGCAGCCGGTGCCGTTGTGACGCTGCACGGGAGATTCGAGATACTATCCTTGTCAGGGTCATTTTTGCCTCCTCCAGCTCCACCTGGTGCCACAAGTCTGACTATATTTCTGGCCGGAGGTCAAGGTCAAGTTGTGGGAGGAAATGTTGTTGGTGCTTTGGTAGCTTCTGGGCCAGTTATTGTTATTGCCTCCTCATTTACCAACGTAGCATATGAGAGGTTACCCTTAGAGGAAGAAGAATCACTACAGATGCAGCAAGGGCAGTCATCTGGCGGTGGTGGCGGTAGCGGTAACATGTTTCCGGATCCATCCTTGGGGCTGCCGTTCTTGAATCTGCCACTAAACATGCCTCAGTTACCGGTTGATGGTTGGGCTGGAAACTCAGGAGGGCGGCAGCCATACTGAGCTTCTTAGGGCACCAAGGTGAGAAGTTAATTCTGAATTGGTTATAGTGATCTTGTAAATTTCCTTTTTCTCTTTGTTGTAGTAAGTTAGTCCCGTGATCTCTGAGTATTGTCTGTTGATGATTTATGAAGAACTGATTTGTATTGAAGTCTCCGTTTCTTCGGTATGCTGCAATGGTTCAGTTTCAGGGAAGAATTGTAAAACATTTCTAGTTTGCTTGTTGGAACTTTTAGATTAGATTCTTAGTTAATCTTGAGTGGAATAAATCATGTGCTCAGAGCAATAATTTTTAGTTGAGTTGAGAGAGGCTATGAAATGGGTTTGTTATCTTCTGTTCCATCCAAGTTTCTTTGTTCGATGGTTTTGTTAGTCTCCGGATAAATTAACAATGCATTGTTTTACTGGCTTCTATGAGAAGATTAATCAAAACCACAATCTAGTAAGCAAATGGATAACCTAGCTGAATCTCAACAAAAATCAAGAAAATTGAATAATTTTTTGTCTAGAAGGTTGGTATTCTTGTGAATAATTAAGAGAATCCTAATATTATTAGTTGCTTTTGACCCAGTAAAGTTGAACATCTCATATAACTTGGTAAATCCACCCAGTGAGGAAAAATTACAAAATAAGTTCTCTAATAAACTTATGTTTTATATATCTACAATTTTATTCATATTAATGTTTGAAATGTCTAATTATCATGTTATTCATGGATAACAATACTCCATGAGAGTAGGGAGTGGCCCCCAAGCCCAGACATACGAGGGACCACTCCATCCTCTCATGGAGTATTGTTACTCCATGAGTCCATGAGTAGTGTAGCAGCCATAAAAAAAATATAGGGAGTGTGAGCTGGAGGGAGGGGGAAGCTAAGTGCAGAGATTCTAAATTATATATTTGTGGGCATTTCTTTATGGCCATTTACTAGTGTCCTGTTTAACAAAATTTATATCAAAACAAACCTTGTTAGAAGTTCAATAGCTTCATTGAAATTATACTTGATGACTCAAATCAATGAAGTTTGCGAAAACAACAACTTAACCAAACTAGGAATGTTTCATAACTTGTCCTTGAAGTAGATGAGCTAACTTTGATTGCTAGATTGAGTGCACTAATCCGTTCATTTCTGCCGATAGACACAGATTCTTAAAGATATATACTATTCTTTATTCAGTCTACTCCTGACTCGTCTTACTCATCAAAAGGCATATTTATCCTTAGCATGTGCTTGCACTATTGTCTTAAAACCATTATATGTTGTTGTGGCTTTAAAATACACTTGCTCTCCACTTTTGTTTCTTGTTTTTCTCCCTGTTGGTTTATGCTTTATAACTTACTCTCCCTAACATTTTTTAATAATGAAAAATTAATTACAAGTCTAAAAAAAATAAACACAATAAAAAAATTCAAAAAGAATCATGCATTTTAAAAAAAGAAAATTTTGAAGAAAATTAGAAATTTTCAAAAAATATAAAAACATCTTAAAAAATTTCTAAAAAAATACAATAAATAGATAATGAACAAATAATGCAAAAAAACAAAGGGGGCATGGGATGAAAAAACTGAAGAGGGGACAGTAGGATAGTCCCCCTTTTAATAATTAAGTATCTGAGAAGAAAAATGAGTCATACTCAACATAAGCCTTTCTTACTATGGGTGGAGAAATTTGGGGCAGTTCAGTGTGCATGTGAAAATATGCAATTTTGTTTTCATTTGCTATGTTATATGAGGATTTGGATTCTCTCATATGACATGATGGTCATGTTAGGAGGAAGATAAATACGAAAAAATAAATTACAAACTCCTAATAGATAAATCTGCAATTTGTTCGTTAACTTCATAAGAAGTAATTCAGTTTCACTTAAAAGTGAAACTTCATGAATCAGGCTTTTACTGGTATATATCTCTTTTTTATCTAGAGTCTCTGCCTGTTCTCCTTTTTTACATGGTAAAGTAAATTAAACTTATAATTAACTGAAGGTGTGATTAGGTTGGGAATAAAGTACTCACATTTCTATATGGTCCTCAATCTGAACTGAAACTGTCCACTTTTAAGCCAAGGGATTGTGAGTTATCAAGATTTTACTTGGGGTACATGGTTGATGAAATCATTGGTTTAAAAATAATGCCTCTAATTAATTTGAAGCCTAGTTAAAGACCTGAAATCCAATTTTGGCTTTCTAGGGTTTTGGTTTCTAATTGTAAGAGAAACTTCCTAATTAGCAAGAATGATTTGAGTAGTTTTTACAAGGTTTTGGATTCAAAGTTTTGCGTTGCTACATGCAAAATAAATAAATAAAAAAGAAAAAGAATAATTTACTAGAGATTTAAGTTCTCCTACCTGCTCTTAGTTTGCTCATTCATTCTTCTCTACTATAATAGTTAATTGTAAGGTAAATTTCTCTTCAATTCACTCATAAATGCAGGCAAGTATCAAGTTTAGAATTCTTAGATAGCTAGGGTTTGCTTCAAAAGAATAACGATAAATTGCAAAAACTCACCCTGATTTTTGCACAAAATTGTAATGTCTTCCCCAATCTCTTAATTTTCGCAATATTCCATCATATCTGTTTGTCTCCTATCGTCTAAATTGCATGTTATATTCTAAAATCTTTTTATGAAATTACCTATTTGCCCCTCATTTCTTCCTTCTCATCTTCTCTGATTTCCTGCACATTCGCGACTAAGTGGGTAGGTGGACTAAAATGGAAGGATAGAAATTGAAAAATGAGGAAGGCATAATAATCATATGGAAATAAGATGATAAACTGAAAATGGAGAGGTCATTATGTACATTTCCCTATAATAAATACTGTTATCTCAACTTTGGGCAGAAAAGGAAAAGAAAATGCATCGTCGAGAGAGTTGGAGTAAAATAACTTTCAGTCATCCCTTCTTTTACCTTATCTCTGCTACTGTGTAGCAGTAGGTCAGAAATATAATTCTTCTCTATCTTCTCTCTCTTTTCCTGAGAATTTTTCAGGTGCATGTGGTGTACGTATAAACTATAATGTAGAGCTGAGATTTCAGTTTTATGTGGCTCCCGCGCGAGTCTCACCTTTAAGGCCAAAATGCAGAGCCGAGATTTCATGTGGTGTATGTATAAACTATAATGTAGAGCTGAGATTTCAGTTTTATGTGGCTCCCACGTGAGTCTCACCTTTAAGACCAAAATTTTAGGCATGCACACAAGAATTTCTCTTTTTTTCTATTTTTCACTTTCTTATGTTTTTGGCCCCCTACCCGACATGTGTAAAAATGGAGAGATAGAAAATTAATGATTTTAATTAATTTCTAAAATCCCCTTGTTTTCCCCTTGTTAATTGCTATTTGGTACGCAGACATGATAGAAAAGGAGATGATTGAAAATTACTCTTCCGAGTTGTTTGGTAAAAGTTGAACTGAAGAGTAGTTAAAAGATGTTATATACATATAGTTAATAGAATAAAATATCACCATTAACTAATTTCTGAGGAAAATTTAAACTCGTGCAAAGGCCGTATACTTATTTTGTTTGGACTTTTTCGCATTAAATTTCACCACATTAACATTCTAAAACTTGAAATGAAATTTCTATTGAGAATGGATATAAACGATGATCACTTCATTTTCGTTGTTTTCCATTATATTTTCAAAGCACTTATTTTCACTTCAATTTTCATTCCTATATATATATATTTGATCATCTTAGCCAAGACTGAGAAAGGTATTTCAATTCCTTTATACTACTCACATACTTTTTGCTATGCATTCTTTTCTTTTCTTTAATAAGGCAATGGAATTCTAAAATAATGAGAGAGAAAATTTCGAAAAACGAAAGAAAGAGATAGCTACAATTAATGAGTGGGAAAAGGAAAGATTAAAGAATTAACTAATTACGATCTATTTAATTATTTATTTATTTTATTTTAATTTTTTCATTAAATTTTATTTAAAAGCTATGAAATACCAATAATGTTACTTTCACAAACAAATTTCTTCATAAATCTCACAAATATTTCATCTCAAACACTCACATCATTTAGCAATTCATATCACCCATGGCAATACATTTTTATAATAATATGAAATATGTCCACTACAAGAAAACCAATGCTTTTTCACATAAAAAAAATCATGAGAAACGAGCTTTTTGAAGGATTTTTTACCGAGAATTTTGGAACGGCTTTACATAGTTCCTCAAGCAAAAATAAATCATGAGAAACGTTATCACTAACATTATCCATGAGAAAATTTTTGAATGCTAAGAGAAAAGGAGAAAATCGTGAGATATTATCTTGAGCTATACATGAAGAAGTGTGCTCTTATAATGTCTTAGGCTATAAGTGGAAGTGTATTTTTCCTATAGATTTAATTCTTCATAAACAATATGTGAAAAATTAGTTTCTCATATTGTCTTGAGCTATACATGAAGATTTATTATTATGTATTGTCTTTTCACCCATAGGCTTTGGATGGAGGCAGGGACGGATTTAGGGGAGGCAAGCAGGGGCCTTGGCCCCCCCTCCTCCTTCACTATATATATATATATAATTA
Source organism: Ceratonia siliqua (assembly GCA_034509205.1). Lineage (NCBI taxonomy): Eukaryota > Viridiplantae > Streptophyta > Magnoliopsida > Fabales > Fabaceae > Ceratonia > Ceratonia siliqua. The sequence goes on from JASKGM010041814.1 coordinate 18,622, forward strand.
CTTTATTATTATTTTTCAATCTAAAAATATAATAAATAAAGTATTTATAAAATTAATGTGACTAATTTCAAAGTAATTAGTTTTTATTTTTTAAAGTTTCTTTTAGTATTTTAAAGAAATTGGGTTAAATCTAATAATTTTTGACTTTTCTTGTTTATCAAAATTTAATGTTGTTATATCTTTTTTTATTCTATTTTTCTTAAATAAATTTTTAATTATTCATCAAACTTTAAATTATTATCATAAATAATTTTTTATTTAATTTATTAGTCCATCTTTTTTTTCTTAAAATCCTAGTTTGGCCCCCCCTTTAAGTAATTTCTGGATCCGTCCCTGGATGGAGGTTCATCCTTCCACATTGTCTTAGCCCTAAAGATTTTGGGTAGAGATATGTTTTCTCACATTATCTCACCAAAATATTATCTTATCAAACTAAAATACTATCTATCTTTGGGTTAAGATTATATATCCGTCCTATGCACATTATTTTTTTGTCGACAATGTTAATCCTATATCTCTTCCTCTCACATTTTTCACAATTCATCTTACATCTATTATTTTATTATCTATCAATAATTTATCAATCACATTTATTATTTTTTTATTATATTTGTTTAAAAATGAGGTGTGGGAATATAATTTTTCTTTTTTTTTTATAAATTTTGTGATAATTGCTTTCTTAAAAAATAACAATTCTCATCACAATAAAATTAGGGTGTTCAGCCATTCGGAGCAAATTACAAAGCGGTCAAACCAAAACCAAATTGAACCCATGTCTAATGGTTTGATTTGATTTCCTTTCCTTCTTATAAAACCAATTGATGCAATTTGATTAGTAATTTTGGACTCCCAAACTACAGTTGAAGGAACTTTAAACCAATCAAACTACTTAAAAAAATATTTTCTAATTACCTATTTATTTATGACATGTTTGTTTGAACTTAGTAGAAACAACATTTTATATTTCTCCTCCAAAAAGAATATATTTTTTAGAAGTAGAATTTATTTTGTGTTTAGATGTAATAATTGAAAAAAACTTTTAAATTCTTATCTATCAACTTCTCATTTTGAAGGAAACAAAAAATTTGGAGTATGTTTAATTGGTTTGTGGAAACATAACCTATTTTCATTTCCTAAAAATGGTTTTCTATTTTAAATTTTCAAATTTTAGAAAACGCGTTTAGTTTGTATTTTCATTTCTTGTTTTCAGAAAATGAAAAGTACGAAAACATTTTGGTTTATCATGTTAAATCCTATTTTCAGAAAATAAAAACTAGAAAATATGTTTGGTTTGTAATGTTAAATCTCATTTTCAATTCTATTATTGTTTGATAAAGAAAAAAATTAACTTGTTGAATAAAGAAAAATTTTCATTTTTTATACACAATATTTTGTTAAACCGCCCATCAGTTGGCCAACCACTACATATTTTATAACCACGATTATATGACCAATCATATATGACAATTCTTATTTTATCTGCAACAGTCTCTTTAGAAACATTTTTAGAAAAAAAAATTCAATGAGTTCAAATTTTATAAAGATGAATAAACATGCATATATAAAAAAGACGCTCTAAATATTCCAAAAAAAGCTATATTGATGGAAAACGTTGCATGTGACAAATTCATATCAATCCAAAAAATTATTTGAATTTGGATGTGAAAGGTCCATAGACGAAATTAAAAATTTGAATAATATATCCAGACCTATTCCTTCTTACAATTGATATTTAAATATCCTTCAAAACAAGCTTTTTTTTTCATTGTAAAATTACTACTAAAGAGCTTGCCGGTAACTTTCCCACATTTGATCAGCAACATTTTCTCTAATTTGGGCCATTTGTGTTGATTGAGAAAAACATTGTTGATCCACTCCCAAACTATGTTCTCCTTCTATTATCATTTATTCTCTTGAATAATCTTCAAAAAGCTTGTCTCTAGTATTTTTGCATCCTAATGAAGTTATGTATCGTGCAACAAACTGTAGGAATTTGCTTTTGTCTTTTAAGAGGATAATTTGGCATCAACTATAGAATGTGAAATATTGCCTTCAATACTCCAAAAAACCTTTCAATCACATTTCACAATGAAGAGTGCTTATAATTAAATAGCTCATGCTTGCCCTTGGTTGTCCTTGTCCACAATAATCTCGTAAATGATATCTTTGACCACGATGTAGAGTAAGATATCCAGGCATGTTAGGATAGCTAGTGTTAACAAGATAAAATTTATCTATAACATGAAGAAAATAAATTGATCTATAACATCAAGTGGTTATGTAACTATGTGTCTAGCTTTATGAGAAATAATTATCTTATGTACGCGTTCGTCAAATGGTAAACAAGAGTTATCCTCTTTAATTTTCTTCATCCTTTCTTCTTTTTCTTCAACTTTTTATTTATTTATTAATCTCTCTCTATCTGTATCATCTCCTAAGTGCCTATGTGCCGTGGGCCATAGATCTTACTAGCATTACATCACTTAATCAGTGACCTGCATTTTTAGAATTTGGCTTGTCCCATGGTGAAGCATATGGCTTTAGATTGCATTATCATCCCCTAATAGTAATATTTTGTGTTTTCCCCTTACCTAGTTATTTTTTTAAAAAAATTTCTCAAATGAGGCCAGTCTTTTAACTCCTTTACGGCTTTACCAGTTGACCTTTACCTTTCCATTTTCCAGTTTCCAGTTTCTAGTTTCCAGTGAAGCTTTGAGAGTTTGACTGTTCGATTATTTACTTAAGGCTCAAGCATCACCTCCATGCTCCAACCACCATTGACGTATTGACGGTGTGAATCAAAGAAGCAAGGCTGCAAAGCTATCAATTTCCATCGTGAAGCTTGGGCAGTTTGATATTCGACTTCCCTTAACCCATCAAAGAAGAAGATTGAGTAGGTAATGAGTTCTATCTTGTTTTCGTTCCTCCATTTCTAAGCAAACCTACCAATTTCTAATTTTCTTTCTTGATTTTCATGTTTAGCTCTAATTCTAGATTTTAGTTGTTTTGATTTTCATGATTATTCTCTATTTCATTTGGTTGGGGTTCCGATTGGGTTTTGCTTTTGATTTTTGGCTTTGGATTTCGTTATGTGGGGGTTTTATTTTGGGGTTTCGTTTATTTGTTTTGGGTTTGGTTCCTCTAGTTTTGGGGTTTGGGATATTTTCACATTTATGATATTTGGGATATTTTGATTATTTTCACATATCTGAGTGAGCTTTTCTATTATTTGTGAGAATTTGTCCCTGCATGACATATAATGACTACCAAAACGATCATTAACGATTCGGTTCGGTTCCTATCCTTCAACTTCCCTCAAACCAGATATGTTTGGTTTGGTTTACTATTTTTCTCAAAACCAAACCAAACTACATCACAAACACCCCATTAAAAGTGATAATCAATAGTGAATACACTACTCGATAACAAAATAGAAGCAGGGCCAATATCCTATTAATTTACACTTTTTTTAAAACTTTTAAGTGTTAAAAATTTTGATATTTGATTTATTTCCTTTACCCATGTTCCTCACCTCTTTATTCTTATAAAAGATGTTAGAAAAATAGACTAAATACCCAAGAAGGGGGGGTTGAATTGGGTATAAAGATTTAAAAACTTTTCAAGACAAAAATACTTTTTCTTCTCTTGGAACAACTCAAC
>JASKGM010041825.1:0-58709 GCA_034509205.1 Ceratonia siliqua
TCATAATGTCAATGATTGCATATTGCTTGTTCTTGCCCTATTCTCTTTGTGCTTGTGTGTACACCCCTTGTCAACTCTATAGAGAGAACCCCTGCATTTCATACTTGTGAGTTATGGAGTTGAACCTTAAGCTTAAGATATTGTTAGTGATACATGTGTCATGGTTAAAGGTAAGATGGTTATGACTTGGAACACACACTCATGTTCTATGGATCACTTCTAGTAAGTTGATTTTTATAGGAATGATGAATTCCTTAGATTTATTGGCATGATAAGCTGGCAATGCAAAAATTTCAAGCATATCTAAATGTTTCCTTGAGTTCCTTTTGACTATTTAAATAGAAATTGCTAGGGACTAGTAATAAGTAAGTTGGGGGTGTGATGAGTGTGCGAAAGTGCACTCTACAAGCCTTTTTGTTGAGCTAAATGTGCTATAAAAGAAAGAAAATTATTAAACTTAATATGTTTTTTTATACTGGGCTCTCATTCTCTATTATCAACTCTTAAGCAAGCTTATGCTTCAATTTCGGTGTCCCAAGTGAAGAAATATAACTCAAGTCAGAAGCCCTGGCGCTACGGCCTTGAAAGCCAGCGCCGCAGCACTTAAAATATGAAATTTCACCAAGTCAGAGGACTTGGCGCCGCGGCTTTAGAAACCCAGCACCGCGGCTCCCACAAGTCAGTGAAGCCGGAGCCGCAGCTCAAGATCTTGGCACCACAGCCCCTGAGCAGTAATTAGCAAAGTGATTTCTAGGGCTCGCATTGCCTGGAAGCCAGCGTCGCAGTGCTCGTGCGCGACTTGTCATTAAAAATCTGCGATTTTACATCAGAAAGGATATTTTTGTGTGGGGTAAAAAGGGTGCTCTTGGTCTAGTGATTGAGGAGGATGAAGAGGAGGCTCATTCCATGGTGAAAGGCTTGAAGATTTCTTCTCCTAATCCTTGAAGATGAAGATGGCTATCCATGGAGTGTTGGTTTTATCAACAAACATGGTTGACTAGTTTCTAGGTAAAGCTAGGGTAAAAATTGACTGGTGAAGGGTATTGTTTCAATTCATCTTTGGAGTGTTATTGTTCATGAATCTTGTGTTGAATCCTCTATTTGGTTTGTTCTACTTACTTTGAAACATTGAAAGATATTTTTCTATGATGTTGAGTTATAGTTTTATGGATTTTAATGGTGACTCAATAGAGATGGTTTCCATGTTATGAACCTGATCTTTGTAGTCAAGCTTACCACTGTGAGGGTGGTTTTATCCATTGTTGTGGCTAAAGGGTGGAAAATAAGGAAGTTGATGTGATTAATGCCTTCCTAAATGGAGACCTACATGAAGAAATCTACATGCAGTAACCTGCAGTCTTTGAACAGCATAGTCAAGGTCAGAAACTGGTGTGCAATTTGAAGAAAGCCCTAGCCCTAAGGGCCTAGTTTTAAAAGCTGGGTGGTCTACTTTACAAGTTGGGGTTTATCTCCTTAAGAGTTGATCAATCACTCTTCATAAAGCACCTAATAAAGGAGAGAAGATATTTGTCCTAGTGTATGTGGATGACATCATTATCACCGGTTGTGATGAATAGAAATACAATAGCTAGTAACTTAGTTAAATGACATCTTTTCACTTAAAGACCTTGGTCCATTGCACTATTTTCTAAGCATAGAAGTAAAAACTCTCAATGATGGTGTACTACTCTTTCAAGCCAAGTATGTCACTGATCTTTTAAACAAGGTTAAGATGTTGGATGCCAAGTCTCTTCCTTCTTCTATGGTTTATGGGCTAAAACTCTCCTATAGTCAAGGTGACCCAATTCTTAATAGTTAAGAATATAGGAGTATTGTTTGTGCTCTTTAATACATCACCATAACTATACCAGACATTTCCTTTCTATAAATAAGGTCTGTTAGTTTATGTACAACCCCCTTGAACCTCATTGGAAAGAAGTGAAAAGGGTGCTGAGGTACCTTAAAGGAACCATGGAACATGATATCAAGCTCACCAAATCAAGTAACTTGATTATCACTAGATACTCTGATGCTGACTAAGCCTTCAGTGTTGATGATAGACATACAAACTCAAGCTATTACTTCTTCCTTGGAGGAAATCCCATCTCCTGGTCCTCTAAGAGGCAACATACAGTTGCTAGGTCTAGTACAGAGGTTGAGTACAGAAGCCTACCAAATACAATTGGTGAGTTAGCATGGTTACAATCCTTATTGGTTGAACTTCACATATACCAACATAGCCCTCCAATTATTTGGTGTGATAACTTAAGTACTTGTCATTAGCAGCAAATGTAGTTCTTCATTCAAGAATGAAGCATATAGAGCTGGATCAACATTTTGTAAGACACATAGTACATGCTAAAGAATGCATAATATCACATGTTCCAATTCATGACCGAATTACAAATGTTTTAACTAAGCCTCTGTCTTTATCTTTCTTCAATGTTTTAAGAGGAAGATTAGTTGTAGCAAGAGGACCCTAATTTAAGGGGAAGATGTTAGTATAACTCAGATGACTCTTTATTTCTGTTAGTTTAGTTTTTTGTTAATACAGTTAGTGACTGTTAGTTTGTTATTGCAGTTAAGTTAGTTCTGGTTGTTAGCCTAAACCAATTCATTTCGTCTATATATGTTCATGTACTTGTAGTTATCAAGTAATGAGAAAAGTTTTGCTTCTTCCCTTCTCTCTAGTTTACAATCTCTTTACACTTATCTTATGTTTCCATTCTCAATTACAAAAGAGGAAAAAAGGAATGTTTTGGAGACCGAGTTCCTAAGAGAAAAACTCATTTTACATGGAGAAGAAGTAGCCATCAGAATGCTCATTTTCTTTTGCCAAAGTTTTTCCAAAGTGCCCTTTGTGTGTGTCTGTGATTTTAGGAAAATGAGTGAGAAGACTAGAGAGGGTAGTGAGGTATACAGTCTAGAGCATTCAAGAAAGTGGATGAGGTTTTCTTTTTTTTTTTTAAAAAAAAGAAACAAATTAATTTCTTTTTTTAAATTTCAATATTTGATTCTTAGATGACAAGGTGGACTCAAATTAAAATAGACTCAAAATATAATTAAAAAATAATTTAAACAAACAAAAAGGATTAAGGCTTTGGCTAAAACACATATTCAAATTACAAAGTTAACTTTCTTAAATAAAGCCTAAACTATAAATTAGTAACTCAATTAGGATCCAAAGATCAAATTAAAATTCAAACTAAAATTCTAAAACCCTAAAATCAGATAAATACCCAAATTTAAATAAAATTCTTTATTTTTCTTACATTTTCTTATTTTTTTATTTTTAAGAACTTTTAGAAAATTTGTTAAAAGGCTAGACAAATTAAATACTATGTTCACAGTTGACCCTCTTTACTTGTTTCTTTATTTAGGAAAGCGAACGATTAAGTCATTGACATTCTTAGCTAAGAAACAAGTGAAGATATGACCTAAACACTACCTCCTTTTGCTTCTGTTTTTTTTTTTAAAAAAAAAACTACTTTTTCTTCGAAATAAGCCCTCCCAAATGGCGCCTTAATCCAGTTGCAAATTGCACACTGCCATATAAATTAAACGTTATCTACAGCTTTTTTAATAAAATTTTTTTGGATTTACCAATATACCCTTCCTATATTATTATCCCATTACTTCCCCCATCTTTTCATTCTTCGTCTTTCTCTGAAATTGAAAACTCCTTGAGTTCCGCACGATTTACTGTTCCCAAATTGAAAATAAAAAAAAGGCTAAAAAATAACAAGAAAATCATTATATGAACAATTATGATATCCACACAATTATAGTGTCAACTCTCGCAAAAAAACACAACATTAGCAATGCTTATCCACGTGATTGGACATAAAATCAGATGTGGACATTTTATTGTGAGAGTTATTATTGGATATTAGGTAGTCATGATGAGCTGAGGCCCAGTAGTTATGCTTAGTTTTTCTAAGAGATTATGAGAAGTTTTTCTTTCTATAAGATAAGTGAAAAGGAAACTGATCAAAAAAAGAGGTTGAGATACAATTAAGAGAGAAGGCAGAGATAAGGATAAAAACTGATGCAGAGAGTGCATCAGGGAGAAAAATTCTCCTTCTTAAGTGAGTTTGGGTGGCTAGGTGTGGACTAGATCTATGGGTTCCATGTGATTTAGAGACACACTGCTTGGCCTGTGAAGGAGAGTAGTAAACTATACGATCTGAAAAGGTACAAAACTTTTGATTAATCTTGTTACTTGATTGAAACTCTAAATTCCTACAATTGTAAAACACTATTGTTGTAAGTAGGTTGTAAATGAATTGAACTGTTCATGAATAGTTTGAGCTCAATTCATATAAAAGTTCAACTTAACTCGGTTCATTAATTAATTGAACAAGCTTGAACATAATATGAAGCTTGTTTAATTAAACGAGACGAGCTTGAAAATTTGATCTTCGACTCTTTTAGTTCGTGAACAACTTATTTTATATAAATAAATAAATATATAAATATATATATATATATATATATATATATATATATATAAATATAGAGTTTATATAAGCTAATGAGTTTATCTTACACTCATTTTGCTCATTTAATTTTTTTCTTGAGTTCAAATAAGCTCATTTAGTCAATTTAACATATTTATATAATCATAAATAAGTCAAGCTCAAGCTCATTATTAACCTCGTTTACTTAAACAAGCCAAGCCAAAGCAGTCTTTTTATTAAACGAGCCGAGCCTGAGTGCATTAAAACTCAGCTCAGTTTAGCTCATTTTATACTCCTAGTTGTAAGGCTTGACATCCTCTTATATGCATAAGAGAAAAATAGTACATTCCAAATTAGTGCGCGCTGTACCATTTTCTATTGAATTTCAGCTTCAATAATCCGTCAAATATGTTATTATCCAAGAATATGAGATACCCAGATTGGTAGAGAAGGGAAGTAAAAAATGGAACAATAAAATGGTTGCTTATTAGTTATCTTCAGAACTACTATGGTATGTAAATATATAGTAATAATCAAGAATGATCACTAAGTTACACAATAATCAGCATTCAGGAGACCTTAAAGAAGAGAAACGAGTTCTCCCAAAGTGAAGTGTATAAAGTCACATCACAAATTGAACCAGAAACTATGAAGTCCTTATCTTGCCACTCCTTTAAGCATTTAGTGAGCTTTGATTCGTTCCTAGAACATGTGTGCACAGTTGCACCAAACTCGGCTAGTTCCTTTACCACAACATGCCTAGACACCATATCCTACAATAGCTTTAGCATCATTATTTTTGGTGGCTTTAGCTTCCACTCATTTATAAACATAATCTATTGCAAGAACTATATATAGGTTTCTAGAAGAAGAAGGGAAGAGTCCCATGAAATTAATACCTTACACCTTAATGATTTCCACAATTAAAATGGGGTTTTGAGGCATTTAATTTCTAGGCCCTATGTTACCTGTATTTTGGCACCTACCACTTGATCTAAGTAATGCTTCTAAAGATATGGATCATCCCACATGTAGAGGCGAGCATCACTATTTACTTGCTCTCTTTAGGCATGGGTCAAGCCCTATGGTATAGAGCTGGTGGCAAGATAGTTAACTATATCAACATACCATGGAGTAACCAAACTTGTAGAAAGTAGTTGTTCATCAGGAAATTGTTTATGCAGTGGTATTGCTTCTTCATCCTGCACTAGCTAGCTTAAGTGATCTGCTACTAGGTTCTCACTCCCCTTCTTGTCCTTTATTTATAAGTCAAATTCTTGGAGGATGAGCATCTGTTTAATTAACCTCAGCTTAGCATCTTTCTTGGCCAGCAAATAATGCAAGGTTACATGACCAGAAAAAATAATAGATATGATCTAAACTTTTCTAAGGCAAAAATGACAACAAGGACTTCTTTCTCAGTTGTTGAATAGTTCAGTTAGGCATCATTCATAGGTAGGAAGTGTAATATATTGCATAGGGTGCACTTCCAAGCCTTTGGCCTAACACAACTTCTATGGCATAGTCACTGGCATCACACATGATCTCAAATGGTAGATTCCAATCTGGTGGTCGGATAACAGGAGCTAAAGTCAAACTCTCCTTCAATTTGGCAAAAGTAGCTTTGGCAAACTCTCAATATTGCAAAGTACGTACAATTGCATTGTAGATATGAGAGAAATCTTAATAAACCTACAATAAAGCCCTGCATGACCAAGAAAAGTACGTACTTCCCGCATAATAATGGGGAAGGGTAAAGAGCGAACAAGGTCTATCTTAGATTTATCAACATCAATCCCTCTAGCAGATATTACATGTCCTAAGATTATTCCTTAATTAACCATGAAATGGTATTTTTCCTAATTTAACACTAAGTTAGTCTCTACATAGCATTGAAGTACAAGTGAGAAATTTTCAAGGCATACCTCAAATGAATCTCTATAAGACTAAAGTCATCCATAAAGACCTCAATGATATTTTCAATATAATCGGAGAAGATATGCACCATGCACCATTGAAATGCAGCAAGTGCATTGCAAAGGCCTAATGGCATGCGCCTATATGAAAATGTACCAAATGGGCATGTGAAAGTAGTCTTCTCCTAGTCTTCTAGAGCAATAATGATCTGGTTATACCCTGAATAACCATCAAGAAAGCAATAGTTATAATGACAAACTAATCTCTCAAGCATTTAATCAATATAAGGGAAAGCGAATTGGTCTTTGCTTATTTTTGAATTGAGTTTTCTATAGTCAATATAAACACACCACCCAGTTTGCATACTGGTGGGGACAAGCTCATTGTCCTCATTCACAAAAATGGTGATGCCTGATTTATTTGGTACTACTTGTACCAAGCTCATCCACTTATTGTCAGATATTGGGTATATAATCCCAACATCAAGGAGCTTTAGTATCTCTTTTTTTACCACATTCATCATAGGAGAGATTAGATGGCGTTGTGCCTCTCTACTTGGTTTAGCCTCATCTTTCATCAATATCTGATGCATACATGTTAAGGGTTTAATCCGCTTGATATTGGTGATGGTCCAACCAATGACTGTCTTGTAAGCTCTTAGCACCCGAATCAACTTGTCTTCTTGAAGCTTTGTGAGACTTTTTGTTATTATTACTGGTAATGTGTATTTTTCACCTAAGAACATGTACTTTAGGTGATCTGATAATGGCTTTAATTCCAATTTAGGTACCTACATAGTTAAAGGAAGAAGTTTTTCATTTGTCAATGGTAACTCAATAAAAGAGGCATCAAAAGTTTCAGAGATTTTTGGTAAAGCATGTAATGCTGCCACTGATTCATAAACTTGACCACCCATAACCAATTCCTTGGTTATTTCTTTAAAGATATCCTCATCCAGGTGGTTAGTAATGGCTATTTCCAAATCTTCTAAGCCATGTGAGTTCAAAACTTATTGAGACAGAGAATTCACAATATCTACTGCAAAAATAGAATTATAGTCTGTTGGATATTTCATTGCTTCAAAGACAGAAAATTTTACTTCCTTGCCAACAAACTCCAGTGTAATTGTCTTAGAAATGACATCAATCTTTGCCTGAGATGTCATCAACAATAGTGGTGTGGGGTTGGATGATGACTTATCTTCCATGTTAAAAGCATAAAAATTTGCTAAGAAAAGCATTTCATTTACCTACAATAAAACATCCTCAATAACTCCTTTTGGATAAACATTGGATCTATTAACAAGTTTTATTATTGTACCAATTTATTGTAAAGGACTAAGATTTAGGGATTCATATATATAGAATGACATAACATTAATATAAGCCCATAAATCTAGCATGGCATGTTTAAACCTAGTGTGACTGATTGTGCAAGGTATTGTAAATGTTCTCAAGTCCTTACATTTTGGTGGACCTTTTATCAAAAGGATAACTGAGACATTTTCATCCACTCTAATTTTCTCATTTCCTTGGAGTTTTCTTTTAGAAGAACATAATTCATTCAAACAATTTTGCATATCTAGGTATTTGCTTAATGGCATCTAGAAGAGGTAACTTAACCTTAAATTTTCTAAAAGTCTCATTTATCTCTTTCTCTTGTTCCTTCTTTTTGTTCTTTGCAAAATGACTAGGAAATGGAGGCTTTGTCACTTATGATGGAGTAGGAAGTGATGACTTTGGATCAACTTTGGTGGATAATGATGATTCTTGGGTAGGTGAAAGGGGCTTATCGGTATCTTCATTGTTCATTGAGGTTCTCTCTTGGTTTGTCTCTGATGGTAGTACAGTAGTTGGGTATTCAATCTCCTAACCACTTCTTAAGGTTATTACACTAGCATTTCCCTCGGATTTCTCTCCGTTTATGAGGATAACTTTCCTAAACCCTAAGATTCTAAACGGATTATAGCTGTCATTAATTGACCCATTTGGCTTTCCATGTTCTAGATACTTGTCCTTGCTTCTTGTTGAAACTGCATAGAGTTCTATTGAAATTGAATGGTGTTAAAAGCAAGGGTTTTCATAAGATCCTCTATTGATGCTCCAGATGTCTGAGGAGTCATTAGTGGTCTTACTTGGTACAGTTGTTATGGTCTACTTTGAAACCCTGGTGGCTTGGCTATGTTGCAGCTGACTGATTACCCCCATAACTGAAATTTAGGTTATCTCTCCACCTTATATTACTCAACACAACATTTGAATCCATGAAAATAATAGAAAATACAAAAAGAATGAAGGAAAGATAAAGAGGGAACTCTTTGAAGACTTCCAAATGGATGAATGTTCTAAGAGGGAACTCTTTGAAGACTTCCAAACGGATGAATGTTCTCTAAAATCACTCCCTTCAGCCTTCCTCTTACTCTCCTCCTCTCTTCTAAGTTTTCTCCTAAGTTTCCAAAATGTCAGAATAGTGAATGAAGTGGGAGATATAAATTTAAGTGAATAAGCATGCGTGGGTGATGTGGCTTTGGCTTTGGAGTGTTGCAGCACTCAGCCTTACAATTTGATTTTGGGACATAAGCACTTGGGCACCCAACTTCTTGGCAGCAAAAGCTGCAGTGCTAAATGGCCAACACTACAGTATTAAGCCCTGAGGTGAGATTCTTTGTTTTTTAAGCACTGTAACACTATCTCAGGGTGCCGAGGTGCTGAACTATTAGGTTTAGAACCCTTTTTCTTTGATTTTGAGTGTTACGACATCCAAGAATGGGCGCTGTGGCTCTAGGCTATCTTACTTTGGTCCAAAAATAGGTGTTTTAAGCTCTTTTACCCAAATGCTCCAAAGTTTGCCTAACTTGACTCACTTCTTATCATAATTGAATTTTCACTTCAAAACACCTACAAAACAAAAAACAAAGCTAAGAATATAAGAAACTCAAGAACAAAGCAATTAAATGCAAGGGAACCCATCATAAAAAAATGACAAAATATGCACTTATCATGCATGTTTTTTTTACCTTCACAAACTCACATCTAGATAGTTTTAGGTCTCTTTTGTAATATTATTTCAGGCAGTAAAGTCTTCAATTCAAGCCATTTACATGTTCGGATTCTGGACTAAATTCATACCTTATTTCTTATTCAGGAAGTAAGAAAATCACATTCTTAATCTTGAGACAGTTGCAACAAACTCAACAACTTACAAAATTTAGATGGTAAATAACTACAATTGCAAGTGATCTTATGTTTGAGTGAAATTTAATTTTTTGATTACAACCATTGTGGCATTGAATTTGATCTATGAATGGAAATGGAAATGGAAAGATTGTTTAACCACAATTGATTACAACCATATGCAATGATAATTTAAACTTGTGCTTTAATGTATTTCATGTGAAAATGGAATATTCTGAATTAGATGATGATATATGTGATTGTCTGGTCAATGCTTAATTATGCAATCTTGTTTATCCTTGAAAATTGATTTAAACTATAGAATGGCATCAAAGTTACCTCTTAAGAGACCTACAATGAGTGAGACTGGCAATGTATTGCACGTCCAGAGTGATAAGGGGAAGGTATGTATTTGTGAAATTCAATGGATACACATCTCATATGTGAATTTTATTATTTTATTGACTAGTTCTTTGTTAACTTTACTATATAGGAGAATCCAAAATACTTGCTTTGGAAGGACCAAGGTCCAAAATTCTTTGTTGGACATATGCTTTAGGTGCTTATATTTTTAGGCTTCCTAGCCTAAATGATCTAGAATTCCCGGCACCACATGATAAGGAAGATGTTGCTTCTACTAGAGCTCCTGTTGTTGATAGTCAAGGCTTTACTCCTGAGCTAGGGCTTCCACTCAACGAGGGACTAAGTGAGCCAAACAATAATCAGTACCAGAGGAAAAGGACTGGGAAAAGAGAACAAAGGAGTGGAGCTGCAGTGCTCAACAGTCACTAGACCGAATTCTGGATAACATTCAAAACATCTTCCAAACAACATTAACAACATATGATAACATTCCTAGTTATCAAGTATGTCTCAAAATGCTAAAGAAGGTTCTTGGATTAGATATACACAACCCAAAATACATCATGGCTACCAAACTGTTCATAAAGAGACATTATAGGATGACATTTGCTCACTTCCTGCAAACTTATCTTGAATATGTCCTTGATTGGTTTGACTGCTTCTCATGTGAGGAAATTAGCCATTTTATGTGATTAATGTTATGTTGTTGATGAGGAATTTGAACACTTTTACGTGCATTGATGGGATTGTTCTTTTTTATTTTTAGGTTTCATTTAACTTGGATTGGTTTTAGTTTTCCTTTGACATCTTTGTTGATGTTGGATTGTCACATGGTTTTTAATGAAATAAACAATGGGTTTTTGTTTTAGTAGTTGTCATATGGTTTATAATGAGACGCTCAATATTTTTATCTATTTGTAGTACCGAAATTATCATTGGTCATTCATATAATTATGTTTACTTGCATATGATGACTAATAATTCAGACATAGATAACACAACCACTATGGCTAGTTGTAGTACAAGGCATTATAACTCAAATGTAGATAACGATGCTAGTTCAAATAGGACAAAGAAACAACAATGTCTACAACTACAACTACAATTGTATGCACAAGTTACTGGTGTTGACATTGCAAGTCATAGGTTGAATTATTGCATCAAGATGCCGATGAGAACATAAAAAATTATAGGTAATGAATGGCTTCAAGAACTTAAAAGAGAAAACCCCATGCGATTTTTTGGACAAGGGAACATGTATTCAAACAATTAGTCAACGACTTGATTGAGACATATAAGTTTATATTAACAGCCAGGGTTAGCAAAGACAAGGTTGTTGCTATCTTTTTGTATATGATAGGTCATGGTGCATCAAGTAAGGAACTATAAGAAAGATTTCAACATTTCAAAGAAACTATATCTAGGAAATTTCACCAAGTATTAAAAGCTATTGGAAGATTGGATAATGACATTATTATATCTGATGATCTCTTGTTTAGAGATGTTGATTATATTAAAGATGGTAATAGGTAGGCCATATTTCAGAGACTGCATAAGTGCTATAGATGGCAATCATATTGCCGTTCATGTTCCTCTAGATAAGAAGATTTATTTCATTGAAAGGAAGATATTTACTACTACAAATGTTATGGTTGCATGTGATTTTAATTTGTGTTTCACATTTGTACTAGTTTGTTGGGACGACACAACCCATGATACCAAAATTTTCATGGATACCTTGTGCAAGCTAGATTCACATTTTCCTCATCCACCTCAAGGTTATTTCTTGTACTTCGTTATTATTTTTTATGGGCATCATGTGTAAATTTGTTTCTAACATAATGAACTTTGATTTTAGGCAAATACTACCTGGTGGATTATGGATACCCTATTGTTAAAGGATACCTTGGACCTTATAGAAACACTAGGTATCATATTTCTCACTTCAAGAATGGCCCACATTTTTTATCCAAAAAATGAAATGTTTAATTATTATCATTCAAGTTTGAGGTGTTACATCAAAAGAGCATTTGGAGTGGTCAAAGCAAGATGAGAGATTCTCCAAACTATGCCCAACTATGACCTTGAAACTTAATTTGCCTTCATGTCGGCATCCTTTGCATTGCATAACTACATAAGAAGAATGGATGTTGAATGCCTCGATGTTCGTGCCCTTGGTAGAGTGTACAAATTTGGGAGAACTTGATAATCATTAAAGAAATTATATGAAGAATTTTTATTTATAAAAATATTTAGCCACTCCAATTATCATTTATCTTTTAGTCAATTCAGAAATTCAATAACAACTTATTTATATAAAACTTTCATTAGAAGGAAGGGAATTACTACTATCAGATTATTTTAATTTTAATTAAATACAATATTTTATTTTATTTTTTATATGATTACATATTTAATTTTATTTTTAATGAAAATAATATAATATCCATAATTTGTAATAAATGCTTTTTTAAACAAAAAAATTTAATTTTCTAAAGTATTATGCATTATAATACATGATAATTTTTTAATTAAAAACATAAATTACATATTTTTATGTATAAAGATTTTATTAAAATTAACTAATATTTAAATATATTGCATTTTAAAATTTTTGTAATAAGTGTTTTTTTTATCCAAACACAACAAAAAAAACGTGCTTCTACATGCCCTTTCAAGTAATTTATCAATAAAAAGTGATTTTACACATTTGTATCCAAACACACGTACATCTGCCTTTTTCAGCAAAATCACTTCTGCATAAGTACATCCAAATGCCAAATACCTGCTTTTTAAAAAAAATCACTTCTACTTGAAACACCTACTAAAAAGCATAAGCCCATCCAAATGAGCCCTAATAATTTAGGGGGGCATTGCCATTTTCTAAAGATAAAGGGGAAATTATAATTGAGCTAATAGATTAAGGTATCTAAGTACAATTTCCCCCAAGAATTATATTTGTGTAGATAATATGAAACAATAATATTTTTACCCCCAAAACATATTTTTATTTAATTAAACCAAAAAAAGATAACATTTAATACTATAAATAGTGTATGGTTCCAATAAAATTTTTAAAACAACTATATTTGTAAAAACTTATTAACTCCAAAAAAAATCCAAGTCTTGTATAAAAAAAAGTATGGCATTATAATTTATATTGATACTTTTGTTAGGCTCTTAACAAGGAAAATTATGAAAAAATATTTTTGGGACATTACAACCTGCTTGCAAAAGACTATTATTAAACACTTTATGTAACATTTTTTAAAGTTCATCCAATCATTTATAGAGTGATTAAGCATTGTGTCACAAATTTGGTGTATGTCAAGCATATTAATGATAGAGGTGTCCATTGGCAATCAGATTAAAAATATAGATGTTTTCTACCTTACTAAAAATTCATTCACCAATATTATCATTCTCGTATTTTAGTATACCTTTTGTTAGTGCAAAATGAGGTCAAGCACTCAAGAAAGGGGGTTAAATTGGGTGCTCTAAGGTTTTAAAACATTTTCGAGCAGGTAGAAAATAATTCTTATTTGAGTAACATGAAAAACTTGGTTGCACCTTTGTAATGACTTAAGAAGTAAATAATTAATTCAGACAAACTCAATTGAACAAACTTGCTAGTAGTATATTTTCAAAAATGGTTCACAATGATGATTTGTTAAATGATAACCAGAAGTTGTATAGAAAGATTGATCTTTAAGAATAAGAACACTTTTTGCAACCTGTTTTAAGAAACTGTGCGTCAGTAAAGAGATATGGGTAAGGAAGAATCACATCAAGAAGTATAATGATTTAGACTTAACAAAAGTCAGATTCTACGTCCATTTCTCATGTACACAGCAAGGGATATTTACTGTATGGGAAAGCACAAATTACAAGCTAAAGCTTGTCATAGCCTTTTACAACCAAAACCTTGGTTATCTTACTTTCCCACTAAGTTTTTCCCAAGAACCTAGCCAAACTCACTCACAGGCTTAAGCACTAGGTTTTTAACTCAGGAACCTAGCAAACTCTAACACTAGCACAAGCACTCAACTTTTTATACCACAACCTTGGTAACCTCTCAAACACTAGATTTTTTCACACATAACCTAGTAAACCTTACAAAGGATTTTTTTTTTTTGAATAATCACAAGTAAGCACAAGGATCCCTCAAGATAGTATATAAGGTAAGGCTCGATGGAGAAGTGTATTCAACTGGTTAAAGCAAAGAGTGTAGCTTTTGAAGTTGGCTTTGTTAAGTTCTACTTCACTTCTCTTGAAGTTGTATATTTATACTCGAGGGTCATCCATTAGCCGTTGAGTTTCATAACTATACTTCATCTAGCTTCTTGGCCACTTGTCTCTTTGATTTTACAGTTTCAAAACTCCATGGTCATTTGATTTTATCTCTTTGATCTCAGACACTTTGTATTTCAAATTTGTATATAGCTTTTGATCGACTTGCCTTATCTTCTGTATTTTATCTTCTTGATTTGTAGGCTGCACAAGCAAAGTTAACTAGAAGAAACTTGTCTTTTCAAAAGTTACATTTTTGAATAAAATATAATATCTATTTTGACTTCTTCTAAAAAGGATTATAGAAGAGTTGGTGCTTTAAAAAATAAAGTTTCATAGCTCATTTATTTTCATTTCTATCTATCAATTTTTTGTTCCAGATTTGTAAGTTATCTAACTATCTACTATAGTACCATTGTCAGAAAATGTTAATTTATTTTATTTTATTGTTCTATTACTCAGCTTGCTTATTTCTTATGCATTGTTGCTTACTTATTTAAGAAATACTCCAAACTAATTCTTTTTTACTTGAAAACATAGTTGACTCATCAGAACTATTTTAATCAATATATTTTCTCAACACCTTCAATATTGATTACTTATTTCAAAATTTATTTGTTGCTTGATTAATTGAACATATAGCAAAATATAGGCATAGATGAGATGTTAAGTAAATAATTATCAAATGATAATTAACATAAGTTATTTCTTTTTTTATAGTCTTAAAGTTGGCTACCGATGATCCAAATAATAACAAATGAAAGCAAAAAGTAAAACGTGGGTAATAGAAAATCTAATACTTTATTTCATTTCAAGTTTATATAAATGCATTAATTGCATAGAAAGAACCTATGGAGATCTACATTTCATACCAGCAAATTCAATTAAACAAGCATCTATAGTATCTAGCATAGTTAGCTAGTTAAAAATTGGTCATCTTCCATAAAAAAGTAAACAAATGTATAAATATAGGACTCAAAACATATAAGCTTATGTGTTTGCAATCTATTATAGTGTGCATGATCACCATATAATAAGATATAGAAGAAGGCTATGTAATTTTTCTTTAGGAGAAAGGGGCCTCAAAGAAATTAAAGAGGAAGAAATTGACCATGACTTACGAGTAAAAGCATCACAATTATTTTAGGCCTATTTGGAAGTGTTTCCTTTTTATTGTTTCTAAAAACACTTGTTTAGAACAAAAACAAAAAATAGTTTCTATAGAACAAAAAACAAAAAACTAGTTTTGATCTAAATTTTGATACCAATTTTTTTATTTGGAAATGAAAAGAGTTTTTATTTGGAAACACATATTTACAAATTTGCCATTAATGAAAATTGTTTTTCCAATGTGTTCTCTGTGTTTTTAAAAAAATTTGAGAACGAAAACAAGGAAAGCATCTTACACTTGTTCTCAATTTTTTCTTTCCTCAGTTATAGTCTTAGAAAATAGTTTTTTAGAAACTAATGATAAAAACAATATGGCAAACAATTTTTTTTGTTTTCATTGAACAAAAGAACAAAAACAAAATGCCTTTGAAAACACTTCTAAACAGGCCTTTATTCCTTTTCCATCAACCACAATTGCTTCTTTGAACTATAAAATTATGACTTAAATTGGTCAATTAAAAAAGAAAAAGAAAAAGAAAAATCATAATTTCAAATATTAATATAAACTATAATATTTTATGATGTTATAAAATGCATATATATATTTCCATGGAAAGAAAAGAGGCAACAAGAACCTAGCATGAGGAATTTACTTGGAAATAGAGATGACCATGAACTCTCTTTTTCATAGATATAATATTAGAAAATTTCATTAAGTTCTATGTGACTAAACCCCATGCTTAATGTGTCTTGCTACTAACTATTAACATGAATAATGTAAAAGTCATAGTTTCAAAGCATATGTAAACCATGCCTTCCTGTAATGAGCTTACATGTTTATAGATACTAGCTCCTAAAACCTAGCTACCTATAAGTGAAACTTGTGTTGTGTCCTCACAATATGGGAACACCCATATTTTCTCTTTTACCAAAACATGTCTCTTTATAACTTTTTAGTCACTTGGTCTAGTAGTTTTAACCATGTTATTGAAATTTCAATGTGTCTCTCAACTTATATTGCAATTCCATTTTTCTTTTCCTTTTTGTCTCTCAGTGTACTCTTCTCATTTTACATTGGTTGTCATGGATACAAATACCATTCATTTAAACACTTATTGAGGTAATTTGAAGAACATGCCTTTTAATTATTAGCAAAACCATAGCCATGTTCCTAGCATTGCCTAGAATGAATGTAGGAGAAATCAAAGAATGAAGTATGATAAGTTATGGTATTCTATTTGCAGAAATGACTTCAAAAATGGTGCACGAGAGAGAGAGCTATAGCCAAAATGCTCTATGTGCCACATGTTAAACAAATACATATTCATAATAGGAATTCAAAAAATTGCAAGTTATGAAAAAAATGAATAATCAATATATGTGGATTGCAGTGAAATGAACAAAGCTTTACAAAGAATGAAGCTATATGGCTTCTCGGGCACACTTGTAGCAGGTAGAGGTGCAGAGAAAGAATAGCCTACGACAAAATAAAGAACTTATACCTTTCCTACTGTACAAAAAAATAATAGGGAAATAAATAGAAAAGGGAAACTATATCTCAACGAATCCTTCAGGCAGAGCACAGTGACCCTGAGATGAAGCTAGAAGCACACACATCAAGATAAAAAATGACAAGTAGTCTTTGTCATAACAAAAAGTGATCAGATCTAGTTTCAAGGTTATGTGTCACCTAACCAAGAGAACTGAAGTAGAGAGAGGGAGAGATATGATGAGTATGCCACATATGCAGTGTTGACAAGGTTAACATAAAATACAAAAGGCAAATTCCTTCACTCACCCTCAAGTTACCATATGTAAGTCTACAATGCCTAACTTGCCAGTCAGTGTACAAAACCGGTCCTTGTTTATAGCTTTAGTAAAGACGTCAGCTAATTGGTCACTTTCAAAATCTTGGTCAGTGCTATCTCTCTAGATTACACACATTCCCTGACAAAATAGCAATCCATCTCAACATGCTTGGTATGCTCATGGAAAACAAGGTTGACAGCAATATGCAAAGCTTCTTGGTTATCATAAAAGAGAATAGTGGGGCTTTCTTGAGAGGCATACAAATCATGGAGTAACCTTCTCAGCCATAGCAATTCTCTGGTGGTGGCAGCCATAACCTTGTACTTTGCTTCTGCTAATGAATAAGAAATAACTGACTGTTTCTTAGTTTGCCACGAAATAGGTGAACTAGTCAAAGTGATGAAATAGTTAATGCATGATCTCTGTGCTATGTGGCATCCACCTTAATCAACAGCGAAGTAAGCTCTTAAAGTGAGATCTCTTACGCTAGGTAACATAATTCCCTGACTCGGTGTTGTCTTCAAGTATCTTAGAACTCTCTTGGTTGTTAATAGCATATGTGATGTCAGGCCTAGTGATAGTAAGATAAAGCAACCTTCCAATAAAATTTCTATATTGAGAAGCATCAAGGTTTGACTAACTACCCTCAATGTTGAGTCTATTATGTTGCTCAATGGTTGAAGCACAAGGTCAACAAGCCTACAATCTAGATTCATCCAAGATGTCTAAGGTGTACTTACGTTGACCGAGCATAAAACCATAGGATGATCTAGCAACTTCAATGCCCAGAAAATATTTCAATGGACTTAGGTCCTTGATACTAAACTTGTTATCTAAGTATAGCTTCACCTGGTGAATGTGTGACCCATCATTCCCAGCAAGACTGAATCATCTACATATATGAGAGCTATAGTGAAAAGATTGTACCACTATTATAAAGAAACAATGAAAGGTTTGCCTTGGACTATTCAAATCCGATACTTAGGACGACATTAGTGAATTTATGGTACTAATTATGGGATGCTTGATGTAAAACATAGAGATATTTCCTCAATCTGTAGACTTGAGTATCCCTCTTTTTGGTAAATCCTTATGGTATCTGCATGTAGACTTCTTCATCTAAGTCTTTATGAAGGATCACATTGTTCACATTTAACTAGTGTATCTCCTAAGTATTCTTGGCTGCCACATCCAGAAGACACTTCACAATAACCAGCATTGCCATTAGGGCAAATGTCTCATGGAAATCAATTTCTTCAACCTGTGAGAAACCTTTTGCAACTAGGTACACCTTGTACCCTTCTATCTCTCAATTCAGCTTATACTTAACTTTATACACCTACTTCGAATCAATGGCTTTTTTGTTGGGTGGTAATTCTTCTAAAGTCTAGGTTTGGTTGTGTTTAATGGCTTGAATTTTATTCTCCACTACCTTTCGCTAACAATCAAGTTTGACTACTTGGTGAAAGATTCTCGGCCTATCATGCTGAGTGATGTGTGCCAGGATAGCCTTGTTGCCTAGACTAAACTTATCATAATAGATTTGATGACACAATGGGTTTACCAAAGCTGGATTCATAGTGATTACCTGGTGCTAATAGCATCGTTCCTTCATTATTTCCAAAATTCACCACATTGTCAAATGGGTTCATGTCAGTGATACCTAATTATCGATTTCGTTTCATTGGGCTTCATTATTTTGTGTCGTAGCACTTTGCTCATCAGTCCACACTACAAGAAGAGATCCACTCATGTTTATTGGCCCAATATTAACTGGGATGATATGCTCATTTAACTCCTCACTAGGTAAGCACAAAGCTCTTCCAGTCCTGGCCACATCTCCATGTCTTTCAAGTACATCATATGGCTCTAAAAGTTTTGCATTATATAGGCCTAAGGTGTCCCATGGTAGTGAAGTACATTCATTGGAGTTCAAGGGTTCATCATGTGACCTAACATCACCTGCGGTCTCACTTTTTCTATGGTGGCTCAAGTGTAATGGACTCTTATTGTCTATTGGGCCTTGAACGTTATCTCACACCCATCATATTTGCTTGCTCACCACTCCTCATGCTTTCTATTTGTGAATTTCCATCATATGCTTGTTTAAAAAGAAAAATAGTTTTAGAAAATGTTACATGTTCAAGATCATACACTTTGTATCCCTTTTGACCATTAGGATAACCCATAAAAACACAAGGTTTTCCTCTTCCACTAAATTTGTCTCCTCTGTTGGTGTTGTCATGTGTATAGACTAAACAACCAAAGGTTCTCAAGTGACAGTAAATTGGTTTACTCCTAAATAATCCCTTATATGGCGTCTTATTTTATATAGGTTTGGAGGGTAACCTATTAATGACATAGGTTACTGTTAGGATACATTCTCCCCAAAATCGAATTGTTAGGCCTGCCTGAAATCTTGAAGCTCTTATAGTCTCTAAAATGTATATATGTTTCCTCTCCACAACCTCATTTTGTTGGGGTGTGTATGTGCATAAGGTTTGTAAAATTATACCAAGTTCATTGTAATAGTCAAGCATGTGGTTAAACTGAAATTCCACCCCATTATCTATTCTTATCTGTTTCACTCCTTTCCCAAACTGTGTTTTCACCATATTATAGAAAAGAGCTAAATAATTTCTCACTTTTAATTTATTCCATATAATGTAAACCCACACCCCTCTACTATAATCACCCACAATTGAAAGAAAATAGTGTGCACCAGAGTAAGAGGCAGTTCTATATGCTCTTCATATATCACAATGAATTAAATCAAAACAAGAGACATATTTCATTGAACTAGTAGGAAATGGAAATCTGGTTTGCTTTGCTCTCATACATGAATCATAATGTAAACTATTTCCTTCATCAATATCTTTACAAAGTAACATAATTTGTTGAAGTTTAGCATTTAAAGCATGACCAAGTCTTCTATTCTTTTCTACTTGCATCAATTCCAGATAATGCAACCCATTTCTTTGCCTACCTAGTCTTGTCAGGGTCTTCAAACGTAAGTTTTACTTAACACAAAAATTAGCACAAAATGTTAATGTACAATTAAATTCCTTAGTGAGCTTGCCAATTGAAAGTAAATTACATTTGGAATTTGGTATATTTAACACATGGATGACAGTCATCCCATTTAGGAGAATAGCCTTCCTAATCCCTTAATATGCACATTGTCTCCATTAAAATTTTTCACTAGTGGTTCTCCAACAGCTTCCACTTATTCCACTAGTTGGTTGTCACAAGTGATGTGGTTAGTGGCACCAGTATTCATTATCCATGAATTTTCAAACACTTTCTTACCAGTCATATTAGCTAAATGAGGAGTATATTTATCCTTTCCTTTGTGTATCTCAGCTTCATGGCTCAAACATTGCATAAGGTGAGTATACTGCATCCAGGTCAAACCTAGAAGTTACTTTCTAACATAAGAAATATAGCTTGAACTTCATCCCCAAGGACTCTTCATTTTGGTGAAATATGTGCTGACAGGGGTTCCATTTTGGCAAAGTACACCAATAACATACTTGAGTTCAAAGATTCGTGGAGCACAACCTTTCCTAAATCTGTCTTCCAAGTTCACCCAAATGTGCATGGATGTTTGAGCAAACCTTACAATGTTTCAGTTGTCTTTTTTCAAAGCATTCTTCATCAAAGTTTTCACCATAGCGTCACACCGTATCCACTTCTCATGGTCCAATGAACTTTGATCTAAAACTAATTTCCTATTTATGAAACCAACTTTGTTTCTTAGAAAGATGATTTCCTTCATATTAGTTGACCACTCAACATAGTTCCTATCTCGTAGCAGTTCTCCATCAAAGGTATGTCTTTTGTGGTCTGAAGGATATAGGTGGTATGGAGAAGACAGGCCCACAGCTCTTAGTTGAGCAATGACTATCATTATTTTAGAAACTCCATTAATTTTGTCTACAACTTTTGACATGATGAGGAACTTTCAATAGATCAGTGTAAGAAATAGGAAAGCATCTCAAACTCACGAGGATTACTTTGATACCATGAAAAAATTGAATACTCAGTATATGTGTATTGCAACAAAATGAACAAAGCTTTACAAAGAATGAAGCTATATGGCTTCTCGAGCACACTTGTAGCAGGAAGAGGTGTAGAGAAAGAAAAGCCTATGACAAAATAGAGAACTGAAACCTTTCCTACTGTATAGAAAAATAATAAGGAAAATACAATATAAAAGGGAAATTATATCTCAATGAATCTTTCTTGCAGATGAGGAGAGCACAGTGACCTTGAGATGAAGTTAGAAGCATACATGTCAAGATAAAAAACAACAAGTAGTCTTTGTCATAGCACAAAGTGAGTAGACCTAGTCTCAAGGCTATATGTCACTTAACCAAGAGAATTCGAAGCAGAGAGAGGGAGAGATCTTATGAGTATGCCACATAAGCAACATTGACAAGTTCAACAAAAAATATAGATGATGAATTCCTTCACTTGCCGCATGCTTCACTTTCTTAAACTTTAGATTCATAGTATGTTAAGAGTCTTGATAGAAACTTTAATAGTTATGCTTTGAGTTATTTGCTATAGGTATTTGATAGGTGCATATTTTGTCATGTTTTTATATTGAGTTTTCTTGCATTTGATTGCTTTGTTCTTGAGTTTTTGGTGTTCTTAGCTTTGTTTTATGTTTTGTAAGTGTTTTTGAGGTGGAAGTCAATTATGAGTGAAGTGATACATGTTAGGCAAGATTTAGAGAAATTTAAAGGCAAGTCAATGCCTAAAAGTGAAAAAAATGCTCCCAAACACGAGAGTTTGGTGCCCCAAAACTCAAAGACAGCACTGCAGTACCCAAAAGTCAAAAGTTCCAATATCAGACCCTAGCGTTGTGGCACTGGCTTTCGAACACCACTACTTATACCACCATGAAGGGCGGGTGCCACGACGCTAATGGTTATTTTGCCCCAAATTGAAATCAGGGCTACGCACTACTGGCCCAAATGCTAGAGCCGCAGTCCTTGTATGCATCTTTCACTTTAAATTCACTTCTCCCACTTCATTTGCATAATTTTAGCTTTAGTAAAATGAAAGAGAAACCATAAAAGAGATGAAGAAAATTGGAGGATAGCTTCAAAGGGTGGATTCGATGAAGATTGATCCACGTGGAAATCTTTAAAGAGTTTAATCTTTATCTTTTCCCTTCTTCCTTGTATCTTCTTGTGTTCATGATGGATTTAGATTGTATTTGGAATGATTTTTTGATGATAGTTGGCTAAATCCTTTTGTTGAGGGTGAACTTAATGCTTTGAACATAACTTTGTGATTATATCCTTTGATAATGTCTTCCAACTCTTCTTGAATGATTTTTTATGTTCTTCTACTTGATTTATTCATGATTATTGCTTGGTTTTGTTTAGGAGGCCTACTAAATGAGCTAAGAAATAACCTAATGCTATAATAAGAGATTTAAATATGTAATCATTTAACTCTCTTGTTTATTATAGCAATTTATGGTTATGGGGATGTCTATATATTGATAACTAAAATTTAAAGCATAACATAGGTTAAATAATCATAATTGTTGAGATTGTTGCCTAGATTAACCTATCTTTCCAATCTTAATGTTTTCATTAGATTAAATATAGAGAGCTTGTTCTAGGTTTTTCATTGAATAGGGAGTAAGTAGAGAGCATTCTTCTATTTACCAATAAACTAAGGAAATATTAAGGTAATAAGGCTTCTGTTATCTATGGTTAATAGTTAGGATAGAAAGTTGGGAATATTGTCAAGTTTATTATCATAATGAGTGGTTGTCTATGATCACTTGTCGTTGTCTAATGGTAAAGAGTGAACCTTCAGCCAATTCTCTCACCTCATTCTCATTTTTGGTTGTTAATTTTTCTTTTTTTCTTATTTTATCTTTAGTTTTCTTGTTTTTCAAAATGCCCCCTTTTGTTATATTTCATTCATTGATTCTTTAATTTTATTGGTAACTTATCAACTAAACCCAATCCTCTATAGGAGAACAATCCTTGTTCATAAGACTAAAATACTCACCACTATAATATATGGGTTTATTTGTGTGTTCTCATTTGGGAAACCATTTGTTAATGCACTAGTATTCAATAAACAACCCCAATATGATGTACTTGCTACATGTCATGGAAAAGAACATATATTATTAAAGTGTAGATTCATAATATGTTTAGTGGACTACGATAAACTTTATACTT
The DNA here is from genome assembly GCA_034509205.1 of Ceratonia siliqua. Taxonomy (NCBI): domain Eukaryota; kingdom Viridiplantae; phylum Streptophyta; class Magnoliopsida; order Fabales; family Fabaceae; genus Ceratonia; species Ceratonia siliqua. The sequence goes on from JASKGM010041825.1 coordinate 23,338, forward strand.
TTATAGATAGAATCATTACTAAGCACAATAGTTCAAGAAATGCTAAAGCTCTAAATGCAAATATATCATAACCAAAACTTATTGCCAAAATCACATTAACCTAGGAAAAATAGAAACCCATTGTTAAAATCACATAAACATGGAAAAGTAATTGTATATTAGAAACGAAACCTATTGCTAAAATCAACATGGGAAAATGCAGGTATATGAGAACTAAAATCCATTGCCAAGTGGCCCATGCCCATGCAAGTTTTCATAATTCTATCAAATTTGGTGAATGAAGTGAGAGCACATATATAACAAACATTACATGGGAAAAATTATATGGAAGAACTACATACTGGAGTAGACGAACTTGTTTGTCCTCGACTAAGATAACAACCAAAAAATGACCTACAACACAAATGTGGCTCAAGTAGCTACTACATACTGGAGCTGCATGTGAGTAGCAATGGAGAATGAGTGAGTGGATTTGAGGGTAGGAGGGTGACAAGTAAATGCACATCTGGCTGCATAGTAGTATGTTTTCGACACTACCCAAAATGAAACAAAAACAAAATCATCATAATACTATTAAAATGTTAATCTAGAAAAATCTAGATAATATTTAACTTGTAATGAAAAATCTAGATAATATCAAGAACTTGTATTTAATGGAGAAAGTATATGCTAGTTGGGAGTTACATTAATTAGAGGGACTAAAAGTCTCCTTTGAGTCAGATATAGAGGTGAGTTACCCATTGTTGTATCAAGCCAAGTGAATGAAAATAAAAATCAGTTGAGCATTTCCAACCATTCTCTTCTCTCCCAAAAAACTAAGAGTTGTATCAGAGCTACACAAGATCCAGCCACCAACACAAAATCCAAATCCACCATTCAAACAAATTAGCCACCCAACATAAAATTTTAGCCTAAAATCTGACATTCTTTTAGCCATAAAATAACCAATTGTCTACCCACTTCAAGTCCATTTTTTCAACCTAAATTCTTTAATCTTGCCTAGCCACCATTTGCACCATTATGCAACAATACATCAAATCCTATGGCTTCTAATGTGCAAATTTCAATATGTTCGCAAGTTGATGAATCACTAATAGTTTAATGATAAGTTTATCCGAAGGTCTATCTCTCATACAATTATAATGGTTAAAATTATTATTTGTTTTCTTTGAAATACTACATTTAACAAATAATAAAGATGAAATAAAATAAAATGATAAAATAAAATAAAGTAAAGTAAATAAAATAAAATCATAAACTATCTAACCAAATTATCAAAAATATGAAAATAAATTATTCAAGTTCTAAACTAGAGGAGTTCAAAAATAATAAATAAAGTTGAATTAAATCCTACGGAACCTAAAGGGGGATTACCTAACTAAAAAATCCTGTATTGAAACATTAGGTGAATCAAACAAATATTACCAAGCTAAGATTATTGGTTTTTTTCCCACTAAGGATAGAGAATTCAAATGATCACGGTTAACTCTCACTTGCAATTAACTAATTAATTTCCTTGATCTGGGTTATTACTTAATTAATTGGATTAAGTACAAGAAAAAATATATAACCATCTAATAAAATCAAATCAATGATGTCGTTTTGCTTTTTAAGGCTCTTGCAAATTAGGGCTTCTTTTCACCAACAGCAAAATGATGTCATTTCGATGTTGTTTTACTTTTTTTTTCTCTTCAGAAATAAAATACTCCAAGCTTCCTTTTGGCAATTCCTACAAGCACCAAAAGAAACTAAAAGTAGCATAATTCTAAAAAAAACACTTGAAAAGGGACTAAAAATATCACAAAAATATACTAAGAAAAATATTGTTTAATCAAATTCTCCCAAATGTAGATTTTGCTAGTCCTCAAGCAAAACAAAAAGAAAAGGACTAATAAAATTTTAAAAACAAACCTAAAAACTTGAATCAACAAAGTTTTCATGCCTTAATTTTTAATGTGGCTAAAATTAAAAATTGTATACAATTATATTGAAAATCCTGGCACAACAAAGCTCAGTATTCAAATCAAATGCACATCACACATCAATATTCCAATGTTCAAAATATATCCACATTGATTTTTCCCAAATCTAACGTCAAAAATTGCAATTCATTTTTACTCTAAACCTCACATGTTTACTTATTAATGTACACTAATCCTAGGTGTAAAATACTCAACAAGCATATTCAAAAAGAGGTTATGTAAACAAGAGATAGAAAATATAAGTTTTCATATGAATATAGATATAATCAACAACCACTCAGATGTTCATAAAATAGATCTCATGAAAAGAATCAAATATGAGAATTATAAAGATACCACATTGCCTATATCCTTTTCTAATCAAAATCCCCAAGTAAGAAATATCAAGCATGTACCTGTGGACAAATGAAGATTAATAGGAACTTGACTTCATGGAATTGCAAGAGCATCACTTATACCATAGTTCTTTTCTTTTCAATTTTGCAATAACAATTTTCATACTCTTGAAAGATATTGGAATCTCTTCTTTCCTCTCCCTTTATAAATATATATTCTATTTTTTTTGGGTACTTTGAGAGACTCAAAAGTGGTTTTGCTCTAGAAATTTTGGCAACAACCCCACATAATTTTTAAGCACAATAATTAAATATTGAGATAGAGTATAAGGACATGCACATATATACTCAAAATCCTTACTCAAGTCATTTAACTAAAATAATTAAAATAAACAACATGATTCTTTAATTGATGTATTAAATCTTGACATTCAATGAAAAACCTATATAGATCATTTAACAATTAGGATCAAAATGAAGAGGGTTTAAAGAACAGAAGGAAACTAACTCTTACAATAAAATACTTATGGCTTAAAGAACTCACAAGGTAGTCTCCACTATTAGATTCTCAAGCATCAAAGTTGAGTTAATCTCAATTTCAACATCAAGAGAATAGTTTATGAAATATGAACATGCATCAATCCTCATAACAAACTTTGAAAGCGATAAAGAAAATAAACACAAAGTGCATAAAAGACTTAATTACTCCTCAAAAAGCAAATTGAAGCATGAAATTTTTGTTTCAAAAAGTTTTTTTTATTTGACCCCTAAACCTAAACTAAATAGTGTCCTCAATGGTGGAAAATAAAGCATGAGCTTAAAAAATTGTTTAGAAGGGAACAAATATAAAAGAAACTAAAAATGCAAATAAAAAGAAAAAAAGAAAAAATACTACCAAATATGGCAAGATGTTGCCCTTTCTTGTTAAGGAGTGTGCATATTAATCTTTCTTTCAAGTGTTTCCTCTACCCTTTCAGCAGTAAGAGCATCTTCAAGCTTATCCTCTATTATTTCCTGCAATTGAGTGTCATAAACAAGTGAGTCTGAACAATTAATAATGGAACACTCAGCTGTAGTAGAAATAAAGGGACTAGGTAGAGAGTAAAACACTTTAAATTGGATAGTCTCTCCCAAGCCTATCATAGTTAACTTCCTTGTATGGAAACCAATATTTTTCTTAGTTGTGGTATTGAATGGCTTACCAAGAAGATTTGTATGTGCTTTATACATGGATGGAGCTCCCTCCATGGATGGGGCTCCCTTCATCTCCAAAACCACAAGGTTTGCGGGAATAATCAGTTTGTCTACTTGCACCCACAAATCCTCAATTATTCCCTTCGGATATTTAATCGATCCATCTGCAAGCTAAAGGGACATAGTTGTATGCTTAAGCTCCCCCAAACCTAGTTGCAAGTATACTAAATATGGCATGAGGTTGATACTTATTCCTAAGTTCAGCATGACTTTAGCAATCTCATTGTCTCCCATAATGATGCTTATGTTGAAACTTTCTAGATCCTTCAACTTAGGAGTCAAGTTTTGTTGGAGCACCACACTAGCAATTTCAAAAACCATGACTGCCTCATTTTGCTTATGTTTCTTCTTTTTAGTGATAAGTTTCTTAAAAAATATTGCATATAAAGGAATTTCTCTAATAACATCCAAAAGAGGCAACTTAACATTAACTTTAGAAAACATGTCAAGAATTTCAAAAGATTGCTTATCCGGTTCTACTTTCCTTAGATGGTTTAGATAAGGATTCAAGGGTCTATAGGGATCGACCACCTTATGAAGCAAGGCAAAACAAAAAACTCCTCTTTGTTATTATTAAGCTGTTTATAAGATTGAGGGTCTTTAGCTTGACTTTCCAAGGGAGCTTCATTCTCCCTTTGCTCCCTATTTGAATTTCCTCCTTTGTTCCACTGCCCTTCTAAAATTTAGGGCCTCTTTTCACCAATAGCAAAACGGAGACATTTTGAATTTCTCTTTTTTTTTTTTTAGAAATAAGATACTTCAAGCTTCCCTTTGGCAATTCCTACAAATGCAAGCATCATAAAAGAAACTCAAAGTAGCATAATTCTAAAATAAAACACATGAAAATGAACTAAAAATATTACAAAATACTAAGACAAATATTGTTTTATCAACCTCCACATATAATTCTAATTTAACCACCTTCAATTACATCCAAACATCAATTCTAATATTTAAAGTTGAAGCCTATGATTTTTGGAGCATTCAAATGAAGACATTATTTTTCTCTCAATATCTATGGAAGATAATAGAAGAAGGATTTCAAGAATTAACTCTTGAAGAACAAGCAACTTGGACCAATGGCAAGTGAAAGGAGTACAAGCAAAATAAGCAAAGAGATGCAAAGGCTTTGCTTTTCATACATCAAGGAGTTAGCAAGACAATCTTTCCAAGAATCATGAATGCAAAAATATCATAGGATGCTTAGGAGATTTTGAAGAATCAATACTAGGGCTTTGACAAGGTAATCTCTATTAAACTTTAATCTTTGTGGAAAATTAGTTTTGATACTTATTAATGAAGGAAGGGTGAATCAATTCAAACATTCTTCTCCCGTTTCTCTAACACTATCAATCAAATTAGAACTTATGAGACATGATTAAAGACAAGAAAATTATACAAAAAATATTGAGAAGCCTTCCTCCTAAATTTGATCATGTGGTGGTTGTTATAGAAGAAGCAAGGATTTATCTAAGCTTACTCTACTTGAATTAATGGAATATCTCCAAGCCCATAAGGAGAGAATTCAAATATTTAAGCAACCACTAAAATAAGATTTTCAATCCAAAATAAATATCTCCAAAAATTATGGAGCTAGAAAAATTGACCACAGTCAAAATCCTTAGAATAGAGGACCATCTAATTTCCAAGGAAGGGGGCAAAGAAATTACAAAAAACAAGGGAGCAATAAAGAAAAATCTAGCTCCTATTATAACCTTTGTAAGAAAAATAATCATGATACAAAATGTCATCGATACAAATACAAGAGGTGCAGAAGGCACACTCATTTTGAAAAAGATTGTTAGTATCGACAAAAAGAAGAAGCTAATTCTTTTAAGAAAAACAAATCTCTTGATCACATTTTATTCTGCATTTTCTACTCATCAAGAATCAAGGAATATTTAGTATTTGGATAATTGTTTAAATCACATGAAGCAACAAAAGTTGCTTCGTAAATCCCAAGTAACACTTAGTGATGAAAATTTTCAAAAATTTGAGGGAAAAAGCATTATTGACATAAAAACAAAAAATGGCCAACAAAAATTTATTCATGATATTTTCAATGTTCCAGGACTTGCACAATATTTAATAAGTGTTGGCCAATTGACTCAAAAAGGCTACAAGATAATTTTTAATAATGACATATGTATAATTTATATGAGATTTTATTCCACATATTTACTTAGGTTTAATTGTGTTATTTTAGGATGTTTTGCATGTTCTTATTCTTTTATCTAGGATTTTAAGTGTTTCATTTTAATATCTCTGATTTTCCCTTTTTTGTACCTTTCCTAGTTCTAATTTTTCCAATGAGTTAAGCACCGTAGTGCCCAAGCATGCATGCAGCTAGCCTTTTTCCCGAGAGTTGGGTGTCGCAGAGACCATGCAAGACGCAACTAAACATCCAAGCCTAGGCACTGCATTGCCCATAGATGTAGGCCACGACACCTATGTGTGAAATAGCATCTGCTGAGATGAGGGTTTAACATCAACTAAGGGAAAAATTGTGGGTTATTCTTGAATATTCTAAGTAGAGGACAACTACTGGAACAAGGAATAAGGGAGAAGAACCTGTGACTGGACCTAAAGGAGAAGTGGGCTACGAATTTGAGAAGAGGGGGAGCTCATCATCTTCTTTGCCATCAAAGAGTTCTTCCTTTGTCTCTTCTAAATTTGAGTTATTTGATATGTTTTCCTTGAATGATTTATGGATTGGCTTTTTGTAGCTAAATTCCTTGTTTTAGGATTTGGGATATAATCATTGATGTTTCATATATAAGTTGAATATGATTGTTTGGATTATTTTTTTATTGCAATTTAATGAATTCAAATTTAATTCTTGCAATTTACTGGCTATCAATTGTTTGTTTAAGGTATTGGATGATGGAACAAAAGTTGAAATTCAATGTTAGTTGGTAGATTCATTAAACCTAAGAAATGTAGTTTAGAAATAAATGTACACCTCTGTGACTTTTAAATTGTGCTCCACTGATTCTAATGAGTTTATGTTAATTGCTATGATCAAGAAAGTAGACATAGGATTAATATAAATATAGGCATTATACCTTGAGAGAGGATAGCACATGTCATAAGGAATCTAGTCATTGTAATTAGGGAAATATTAACAATTAATGTCATTGATGGAACTCAATTAATGAACCTTGAGCCTAGAATCCCTTGTCATTTGAATTTTCACATATATATTAGTATTTTGTCTTATTTTACATTGTCATTTCATTCCTCTTTCAGAAAATTTGGATTGCCTAAATAATTTAGGAAGTTGCATAATTTTAGTAATTGTGGATACGATACTCGTTTTTGCCCTATTATACTTATCAAGACCCATATACATGTGGTATGTTTTAGAGACATCAACAATATTTGATAAAAATAAGAAGCAACTTATAAAAAACTTTTAAAATGCCTCTAACAGAACTTTTCCTTTTGAATATGCCACTTAGGAAAAATTGTGCCATGAAATGTGAAAATGTGGATGAATCCATATTATGGCATTTGAGATATGGCCATCTAATTTTTTTATGGCCTTAAATTGTTAAGTAAAAAAAATGGTGCTTGGGCTTCCATCAATATGGTTTGAAAAGAAAATACGTGAAGGATGAAGAATCTTTGGGAAAATGTATAGATTTCTATTCCCAAAAAATCATCTTAGAGAGCAAAATAAAATGCCTACTTCAATTAAGGCATGCTAATAATTGTGGTCCTTCAAGAATGACCACACTTAGAGGGAAGTGATATTTTCTACTCTTTTTGTATAATTATGCACACATGACATGGGTTTACTTTCTTGAACAAGAATTTGAAGCTTTTTCCTTCATTCAATTCAAAGCCCTTGCTGAAAAGAAAAGTGGGCACTCTCTCAAAATTTGTAGAATTGATCATGGGGGAGAGCTTAATGATCATAGATTCAACAAATTTTGTAAAGAGCATAGTATTAAGAAAGAGCTCATTGTTTGACATACAACTCAAAAAAATGGCATTGCTAAGTGAAAAAAATAGAACAATTTCCTAAATGGCATATGCCATGCTTCAAGGCAAAAGTTTCCTTAAATATTTACGGGCTAGAGTTGTTAACACAGTTTTTTATATTCTCAATCATTCTCCCACAAACGTTGTGCAAGATATGATGCCATATAAAGCACGATATGAGAGAAAGCCTAAAGTTGAGCACTGCTTATGCACACATTCCAAAGGAGAACCAAGATAAATTAGACAAGAAAGGAGTAAATTTTATCTTTATTGGATATAATGATGAATCAAAAGGTTATTGTCTCTACAAGTTCAATTCAAAACAACTATTATCTTAAGGGATGTTGTCTTTAATGAAGGAGCAAGTTGGGATTGGAGCAAAGATGTTACCAAAGACATCCAATTTTTTGAAGAAACACAACACTTTGAAGAATTTGAAGAGAATGCTAGAAATGATCAATACCCAAGCACAAGCCACCAAGGCAAATAGTTTCTTCTCCAAATTCCACTCCTACAAGAAAGATACACCCATTGCAAGATATTTATCAAACTTGTAATGCCACATTCTTTTCTTATGAGCCTTAAAAGTTTGAAGAAGTTGCAAAAGAGGAAGAATGGAGAAAATCAATAGATGAGGAAATCAAGATTATCTAGAAGAATCAAACATGGAAGCTTATGGAGAAGCCAAAAGAACAAGACATCATTGGGTTGAAACGTATACAAGATCAAGTATGAAGATGGATTAATCCAAAAGTATAAGGCATGACTTGTTGCAAAAGGGAATTCTCAAAAATCTGGCATTGAGTTCAATGAGACTTTCGCCCCCATGGTATACATGGAGACAATAAGAATGGTTCTTGCCTTGGAAACACAATTAAAGCTACAAGCTTACCAACTAGATGTGAAATACGAATTCATTAATAGAAAAAATGAAGAAGAAGTGTACGTGGAGCAACATAAGGCTACATGGTCAAAGGTCAAGAAAACACAGTGTGTCACTTGAAGAAATTGCTCTATGAACAAAAGCAAGGATCGCATGCATGGAATAGCAAAATATATAAGTATCCCCTTGATCATGGATTCTCAAAGAACCAAGTGAGCCATCATTATATGTGAAGCTACAAGAAGATAACTTCCTCATATTATGTTTGTACATGGACGACTTGATCTATAACAGAACAACTCAAAGATGATTGAAGATTTCAAGAAGTCCATGATGCAAGAATATAATGTCACACCCAAATTCTGGGCATGTGACCGGCATAGGAATGCTATCATATGGGTAACATTTTACAAGCCCGAACAAAACTATATGAAATTTCAAGAAGTCAAGGAATATAAACATTAATTGGCCAACACAAGAAGGGATAACCCCTGGGAAATAAAATAAAATTTATTAGAGCTTCCTCTAAAATTTTAACATTTCCTAAGTATAATATATCACGAGGTGGACAAGTCCACCACAAATACAAGCTAGGCCTCAATGGCCAAAAACTCAAATGACTACATGACACGTATACATATTACACACAACAACAATGTACAAATCCCATACTTGTTGGGAATAAGTTGTCCTAAAAAGCAAGTTGTATTCCCCATTTTGATGTAAATATATTTTAATATTAAGAAATAAAGAGTTCATTTATGTAAGCTTTATTTTCTAGCTTTAGGTACCTAGTTTCTAATAAACTAAGATACATTTACATAAGAGTTATGCAAAAAGAGATATATATCTTTTGATGAATATAAAACAATATTCAAAGTCATTGAATAAAGTCGGTCACTCTATTCAATAAATATTGTAGTGTTCAGATTACCTCCACAAAAAGAATGTGATTCTTTTCTAAGGGAATAATGAATTTCAAATTATTGAAGTAGTAAACTTCAAGTAATGACATTATTAAATGAATTGGAATCAAGTGAGATATCAAGTTCAAGTTAATACCATTACTTTTAACTTGAATTCACACACATTGCAGATGTTAGTAGCAGAACCAAAATTCTGATGGATTATGGACTTGTGTTCATGATCGTTGTGATCTTTGATATATTATAGGCACGACCATTGGGTGACATTGGTCAAGACCTTGTATGTTGGGATCATAGTAGGAGTGAACATCTGGGAACATAAATATAGGATATGGAGCTCGTAGCATTACATCACTTATAGTGATTTCAGGAAGACAAGTGATACATTTGGGTCCATTGAAATGATGAATTAGCTACTCATTATTTGAAGATAGTCTTATAAAAGTTCTAAAAGATTATCTAGTTGCTTATTGGATGAAATTTGAGACTAGGGGACAAAATTGACATAAGGGGTAAAATGATAATTTTACCTTGTGTTAATGGATGTCTACAAAGGTTCATAAACATTAGGTTTTGCAAATTGGACAAGTCAATGTTCAACATTGACTTCTCATAGTTTTAAGAATTATCAAGAATGCAATCATGAGTCTTTGGTGAAATGACTTCGATTAATAAAATATGATTATCTTAATAAGATTAAAATAATCCAAAATTTATTAGAGCTTGAAATTCCTATGTCCAAGCGGATTCCCACCTAGCTTTAGAGAATTCATTCCACATTAAGTTAGAATAAATTCAAGATGAAGTTAATTGATAGCATTTCAACTAATGTCTTTATTAAGATAAGAGTTGTCTTAATTTAGACAAAAAATTATTTTAGGACACATGTTGTCCTAAACATGCTTAAAAATGTGAGAAACATTTTTGTCACTAAAGAGATAAAAATAATTATTACATTAGTTGTCTAAATTAAACAAGTTTTGTTTTAATTAAACAACAAAATTTTAAGACAAATGTTTGTCTTAATTTAGACAAGTGTTGTCTCAATTTAGAAAACATTTGTCTTAATAATTATTTTTAGTTTAACTACTTTAAATTAATATTTAAATTATTCAAATATTTAATTCAAAAAAGTTGATTAAAATAAAATTAAAGCCCCATTTAATTAGGAATTTTGGCTATAGCATTTTGTTAGGATAAAATTAATTGAATTAATTATTTATCCTAATATTGTTGCAAAGTTTGAATTGTTCAAACTTGTGAAACAACATTCTCCCTATGTGATGGAAAGGTGTATGGCCAAAGGAGGAGAATTGGTCTTTGACACAGTCAAATATATTCCCTCCTAATTATCTCAGTGAATAAAGGTTAGAAATTAAAAGAGTTTTAATTTTTTAGGTAACCTACATTCACTAGGAAACTAACTAAGTCAAAGAGATTTAATTAAGTAAAATTTATTTATTTGAATTTTTAATTCAAGCATGACCAATTGAAAGCCACACGTGTTTTATTTAATTGTTAAATAAAATATGTTATTATCAAAATTAATAATATGATTATTAATTAATAAATCATTAGATAATTTGATTATCTAATATTTCTCATTAGTAGGCATGTGAATTCATAATGGTTAGAGATTGAATTTTTGAATTACACTCAAATGCTCTCACATGACCTAGGGTAAAAATACTATATATATGTAACCTCTCCCTCTTATGGCCGTACAAGTAAATATTTGAGAAAGGGAAAAATTGACTTCTTTGGTGTGCTACTACAAAGTTCTTCATGCCAAATTAAGAGGAACAAAGGGTAAGGCTTTCTAATTTATTTTGAAAGTTATCAATTATTTTATTTCATCTCTTGTTTATTTCAATCACGAAGCCTATTCACCGTAGGTTATGTCGATTGGTGCTTCCTAAAGAATAGGCTGTCAATGCACTTAGTTGGGAAGCGAATTGAAATATTAAAGTGACTACACGAGGCATGTGGAATTCTTATCTATTTTACTTCTCTTACTAGCCATGAGTTATTTGGCTGTGTTTTGCTTCCACTTATTCACAAGCTTGAATGTTTTCAAAATTTTAAAACTCATGCTTATACAGTAAACACTTAGGATAAACAACTAAATTCAATGGACTAACTCAAAACTATGCAATTTTTTAGTCAACTCTCCATGACAATAGAGTCTTGCTCTATTCGTCCTTCGGGAAGTTCACCAAGCTTTAGTGGCATCTTGGTGATCAACATGAATTTGAGATGAAAAAAAATGTAAGAAATACAAGAGTGAGTCATATAGACTCAGTGAGTGGGAAATACTTACCAAGGGATACCAGGCTTTCCAGAAGTATACGTAATTACTTTCACAAAGCAATTAGAAAACGAGTACTGTATTGTAATGTAACAAGGTAATAGCATATTTGTCATAAAGCATCAAAGCAATAACATATGTATCATAATGCATCAAGTAATAACATATTACTTTGGGAAGCGAGATAAATACACATGTTATATATAAAGTTATTAAAGAAATGAAAGTCGTAAATTACGTAAATAATAGTGAGGCTTGTAAAACTTCTCAATACACAGTTTAAACTTCAATAATTTCATAAGTAGTAAATCTTCTTTTTAAAAATAAACTACTCCTACATTTATATCATGCTAGGATCCTTTAAAATTTAAAACACTTAAAAGTTGAAACAATGAAATAAAATCAATAAATTCAACCATATGGGGTCACTCATGAAAGCACAAATACCAGAGGTAGCTCCACCTCATTGGTAGCCCAACCTCCTAGGATTAGACATATCTCTAAGGACGGCTCCACCTAACGAGTAAAAATTTCCTCTTCATTACCTTATCATCTTTGTAGGGGCGACTACACCTTGTTGGCAGCTCCTTGCCACATATAGGAAGCTATACGCCTAACGATCAACCTTTTCCACACCACTATCTCAATGTTACCTCGAGAGCGGCTACACCTTGTTGGCAGCTCCTTGCCTCACATGGGCGGCTATACCTAACAGGCAGCCCTTTCCACATTGAATATAATACTAACATATATCTATATGCATCTAAGCCATTAACATCACTAATGGCTATGGGGTCCTAACATGAGTTTCCCCAAAGCCATTTGCAACAAAAAAAATTGAAATTTCATAATAACATCAAAAAATATCCGTAAGTTCAATGGCATTGAAATTCTCATTGAAATAAAAATCTTCCATGTACCATTAATTACACGAAAAGTCATATTACCAAGAATAATTCATAAAAGCATAAGATTTGTTCACATAGATACATCAATACTCATATCAACTTGAATAAATCCATAATTCATAGAAGAAAATTGTTCTCATGTACTTGCATCAGTTTAAATAAAATTTAGTCATGTATACATAATAATTCCATGTTAAAACATTTAATGATTTTCCAAATAACCATAAATATCACATAAATACGAGAAAAAACAAGTATGTATGGATAAGTAAATCCACTCACCATACTAGCTTTGAAAGATTAGCTTAATTTACCATTATTTCCTTGAAGGTTTCAACCACTATGTAAGGAACCCAAAGCTTTGCCTTTCACCTTTGGTGGTAAAGGAAGGCCGAAACAATTTTTTCATCTCTTTAGTCAAGTACTCCAAAAGACATTCCTTGGATCTAGTTGTTACCCTTAGGTGTTTACGGTTCAAACATGGTTCTTTAAAATTTTTAAAACATTGCATACTTGAAAACCAGTGGAAACAAAACACCAAGCAAACAACTCATGGCTCAAGAGAGAAGTAAAATGGATAGGAATTTTACATACCTCTTGTAGTCACTTTAATATTTCAATTTGCTTCCCTACCAGCCGCACTTACTGCCTATTCTTTGGGAAGCACCAATCCACGTAACATACGATGAATAGGTTTAGTAATTGAAATAGAACAATAGATGAAAAGAAATAAATAAATAGCTTTCTAAAAATCCTTTTCTTTCCTTTCAAGTATGGCATGTAGAAATTGCATTCATGGAACATTCCAACTACCTTACACAAACTCTCGGTGTTGGGAATAGGTTGCCCTGGAAAGTAAGTTGTATTCCCCAATTTGATGTAAATACATTTAATATTAATAAATAAAGAGTTTATTTATGTAAGCTTTGTTTTCTAGCTATTAAGGATCCTAGATTCTAATAAACTAAGATACATTTGCATAAGGGTTATGCAAAAAGAGATATGTATATTTGTATGAATCTAAAATACTATTCACAGTCACTAAGTAGAGATGGTCACTCTATTTAATAAAGACTGTGGTGTTCGAATTACCTCCATAGAAAGAATGGGATTCTTTTCTAAGGGAATGATGAATTTAAAATCATTAAACTAGTAGACTTTAGGTAATGACACTATTAAATGAATTGGAATCAAGTGAGATATCAAATTCAAGTTATTACCATTGCTTTAAACTTGAACTCACATACATTGCATCCGCTAGTGTCAGAACCAAAATCTGGATGGATTATGGACTCGTGTTCATGACCATTTTGATTTTGATGTACTATGGGCAGACCACTGTGTGACATTGATCAAGACTCTGTATGTTGGGATCATAGCGGGAGTGAACATCTGGGAACATAAATCTAAGAAATGGAGTTCATAGCACTACATCACTTCTAGTGATTTCAAGAAGACAAATGATATATCTGAGCCTAGTGAAATGATGAATGAGCCACTCATCATTTCAAGATGATTTTAGAGAAGTTCTAAATGATTATCTAGTCACTTATCGGATGAAATCTTAGACTAGGGACAAAATTGATATAAGGGGTAAAATAGTAATTTTACCTTGTATCAATGGATGGCTATGAGGATTCACAAACATTAAGCTTGCAAATTGGACAAATCAATGTTCAACATTGACTTCTTTTAATTTTAGAAATTATCAAGAGTGCAATCATGAGTCTTTGGTGAAATAACTTTATGATTAATAAAATAGGATTATCTTAATGAGATAAAAATAATCCCAAATGTATTGGAGTTTGAAATTTCTATGTCTAAACGGATTTCCCACCTAACTTTGGAGAATTCAGTCCACATTAAGTTGGAATAGATTTATGATGAGTTAAATTGATAGCATTTTTCAGCTAATGTCTTTATTAAGACAAAAGTTGTCTTAATTTAAACAAAGTTATTTTAAGACAAATGTTGTCCTAATCTTGCTTAAAAATGTGAGAAACATTTTTTCACCTAAGAGATAAAATTAATTCTCACATTAGTTATCTAATTTAAGCAAGTATTGTTTTAATTAGACAATAGAATTTTATGCAAATGTTTGTTTTAATTAAGACAAGTGTTATCTTAATTAGGACAACCTTTTATCTTAGTAATTAAATTTTTTTTTAAGAACTTTAAAATAATATTTGAATTGCTCAAATATTTAATTTGAAGAAATTGATTAAAATTAAATTAAATTCCCATTTAATTAGAAATTTTGGCTATATCATTTTATTAGGATAAAGTTAATTTAATTATGTATCCTAATATTATTGCAAAGTTTGAATTATTCAGACTTACAAAACAACCTCCTCCCCAAGTGATGGAGAGGAGCACGCCCCAAATGAGGGAAATTGATTTCCTTCTAATTATCCTAATTATCCTAGTGAATAAAGAATTAGAAATTAAAAGGGTTTTGATTTCTTAGGTAACCAACATTCATTAGGAGACTAAGGGCCTGTTCGGATCTTCTTTAAAAATAATGACTTTTAGAGAAGGAGAAGTTGATTATGAAAAAATAAGGTATTTTTTTATAAGGAGATACTATTTTACCTTTAAATGTATTAATAAAAAAAAATTTTATTTCTCCTTCTGTCAATCTCCTTAACTGAAAAAGTTAAAAAATTTACCTTCTCCTTAAAGTTAAAAAACTCCCTTATTTCAACTTCTCCTTAAAAAAAAGGAGATACGAACAGTTAAGGTTTATCAAAATGACTTTTTTTTTTGAAAAAAATGCCTTCTCCCTAAAAAAAAAAAGGAGATACGGACGGGGCCTAACTAAGTTAGAGGAATTTAAATAAATAAAATACTTCACTTGAATTTTATATTCAAGCATGGCCAATTAGAAAGCCCCACATGTTTTATTTAAAAGTTAAATAAAATATGACTTTATCAATTAAATAATACAATTGTTAATTGATAAATTAATTAAATAATTTAATTACCTTTTCTCCCTAGTAGGCATGTGGAATCCCTAAGTTTTAGGGAAGAATATTTTTGAATTAAAATGAATGACCTAGGGTTACGTTAGTATAAATATAACTTAACCCCTCTCTTCATGTGGCCTCAAGTTTAGAGAAAAAACACCTTCAGAGTGTTTCAAGTTTTTGAGAGAAAAATAGTAAGAGCAAAATTGAGTTTTTTTTAGTGCCTTCATAGATTTCTACAGGCCATACTTGAAGAAAATTGGAAGGTTTTCTAATTTACTTTGAAAGCTATTAATTATTTCTTTCATCTTTTGTTTTATTCTGATCACGAAGCATATTCACTATAGGTTTCGTGGATTGGTACTTCCCAAAGAATAGGCGGTCAGTGCGCTTAGTTGGGAAGTATATTACAAGACTAAAGTGACCACAAGAGGTATGTAAAATTCTTATCTATTTTACTTCTCTTTCTAGCCATGAGTTATTTTCTTATGTGTTTTGTTTTTACCTGTTTGCAAGCTTGAATGTTTTTACAAAATTTAAAACCCATATTTGTACCTTAAACACTTAAAATAAACAACTAGATCCAATAATTGGTATAAGAGCCTATGGTTCACAACTATATGTGTGTATAATGCATGCTTGGCACCTAGAAATCATTTACAATGTATGATTCTATGTATGATGTCTTTGATATATTGTTTTTGGTTTAAATTAAATTTCTAGCCATATTAATACCTTTGAAGAATCTCCTTGTATTTTTGGGATGTAACAAGGAGGGTGACCCCATATGGTCATGTTTCCTTCTTGGTTTTTTTTTTCCAAACTACAAAATTATGTTGTAAATGACAAGAAGCCACCAATTATAACATGCAGGTCACAGCAAACCCAAGAAAGGTTTAAGGACCTCTCAGCCAAGCCCAAGGCATGGTAAGTTGGTAGAGACATCTCAAAAGTCCAGGAGTTAGACAATCTTAAGGAATGAAGAAAATAAATGTAATAGTTTAGGATTTTCTTTTCTTTTTAGGATGAAGAACTACATGCTAGCATATTCTGGTAGTAACCTAATTCCAATTGGGTACTGATGAGTGTGTGAAAATACACTCTACAAGCCTTATTATTGAACTAAATATGCTATAATTAAAGAGAAACCATAATAATTAATATGTTTTCTTATACTTGGCTTTAATTCTCTATTACCAACCTTTAAGAATGTTTATATTTCATTTTCAGGATCCCAAGTAAGGAATTTCAAGGTAAATCAGAAGGTAGAACACTGCAACCATGGAAAACCAGTGCTGCGAGGCCCAAAAGTGGAAAAATTAGCAATTTCGGCACAAATTAGAAAACTTGGCACCACAGCCCCCTCCAGCTAGCACCGCGGTGCCCATTGCAGAACACCTAGCATCGCTACACCATCCCACCAAAGTTGCAATGCTATGCCTTATTTTAGCATCTAACATTTCAAGGGAAGCATTTTCATCAGAAAATAGACTTTTTGGTTGGGAAAAAAGAGTTTTCTTGGTTTAGAGATTGAGGAGGAAGGGGAGGCTCATTCCAAGTTGAAAGGCTTGAAGATTTCTTCTCCTAATCCATGAAGATGAAGATGGTCATCCATGCAGTGTTAGATTTGTCAACAAACATGGTTGACTATGTTCTAGGTAAAGCTAGGTTAAAAGTTGATTGGTGAAAACCTTTGGGTAATGTTTCAATTCACCTTTTAAGTTTTCTTGCTTTAAATCTTGTGTTGATTCCTCTATTTTATTGATTTGATTTGCTTTGAGACATTGAATGAAATCTTGCTATGATGTTGAGTTATATGATTTTAGATTTCAATGGTGACTCAACAGAGAAGCTTTTCATGTTATGAACATAATCTTTTGCTGCATTATAGTTACTTTCTAACATAGTTTGGTCGATTGATTTGGTTTTCAGAGATGGAATTCATGGTTTGAAAAGGGAAGGATTTAACCTTGGATTTGATATTGAAAGATTTAGGACTTTTCATTGTTATATGTTCCAATTAAGGATTTGGTGCTATAATCCCTGATTGAGTAATGGTTGAGTTGAAATATGAACCAAAGTGTTGAATCCAATCAACAAAAGCCCAAAGTTTTGCTACTTTTTTACCTGTATTTTAGTTCCTTTAGTTGCACAATTTAGATAAAATCTCATTGCTCACTTGTTCTCTTATTGATTATACATTGTTACTTCCATTAAGTGATATTCTTGTAGTGTTTCCTCTGTTTCCCTATGGATTGACACCCCATTCTATACTGCGATAACCGCGTAGTATTTTTTAGAGTAATCAAATACACTTACTCAGATTTTCAATCTGACATTGATTCTAGAAAATCAACATTTGCTCTGTTTTTACTTTGGGTGGTGTAGCTGTTGTTTTGAGGAGCGTAAAGTAGTATTGCATTGTTGACTGCACAATGGAAGTAGAATATGTTGTAGCTTGTGAAACTGCAAAGGAAGATGTTTGATTGCGTAAGTTCCTTAAGGACCTTGAGGTGGTTCCCGATGTGGATAAGGTCATAACTCTCTATTGTGATAATAGTGGAGCTATGGAAAACTCAAAAGAACCGAAAAATAATAGGTGTCTAAACACATTGAGAGAAAGTATCATCATATACAGGAGATAGTATAGCGTGGAGAAGTGGTTGTCACCAAGATTGTGACTGAAAGGAATCTAGGTGATACATTCACAAAGACTCTTTCACAGAAGAGCTTCGAGAGTCACATAGAATGATTAGGGATTAGGGATTAAGGATATGTCACACTTGCTTTAGGGCAAATGGGAGATTGTTCAGAACAGGTTGCCCTGGAAAGTAAGTTGTATTCTCTAATTTAATGTAAATATATTTTAATATTAATAAATAAATAGTTTATTTATGTACGCTTCGTTTTCTAGTTATTAAGGCTCCTAGATTCTAATAAACTAAAATACATTTGCATAAGGGTTATGAAAAAAGAGATATGTATTTTTTTATGAATCTAAAATAATATTCATAGTCATTGAATAGAGCCGGTCACTCTGTTCAATTAAGATTGTAGTGTTCGGATTACCTCCATAAAAAGAATGAGATTCTTTTCTAAGGGAATGATGAATCTAAAATTATTGAAGTAGTAGACTTTAGGTAATGATAATATTAAATGAATTGGTAAAGTGAGATATCTAGTTCAAGTTAATACAGTTGCTTTGAACTTGAACTCATGAACATTGCATTCGCTAGGGGTAGAACCAGAATCCTGTTAGATTATGAACTTGTGTTCAATACCATTATGATCTTTGATATACAATGGGCATGACTATTGTGTGACATTGGTCAAGACTCTGTATGTTGAGATCATAGTGGGAGTGAACATTTAGGAACATAAATCAAGCAAATGAAGTTCATGGTATTACATCACTTATAGTGATTTTAGGAAGACATGTGACATATTTGAGCCCAGTGAAATGATAAATTAGGTTCTCATTATTTCAAGATGATTTTAGAAAAGTTCTAAAAGATTATCTAATTAATTATTGGACGAAATATGAGACTAATGGAAAAAATGGATATAAAGGGTAAAACAATAATTTTACCTTATGTCAATGGATGGCAACGAGGATTCATAAATACTAAGTTTACAAATTGGACAAATTAATGTTCAACATTGATTTCTCGTAATTTTAGGAATTATCAAGAGTTCAATCATGAGTCTTTGGTGAAATGACTTCATGATTATGGATTATCTTAATGAGATTAAAATAATCTTGAACTTATTGGAACTTAAAATTCCTATGTCCAAAACAATTCCCCACCTAGCTTTGGAGAATTCAATCCACAATGAGTTGGAATAAATTCAAGATGAAGTCAATTAATAGCATTTCAGCTAATATCTTAATTAAGACTAGAGTTGTCTTAATTTAGACAAAAGAGATATTTTAGGACAAACATTGTTCTAAACATGCTTGAAAATGTGAGAAACATTTTTGTCACTAAAGAAACAAAAATAATTCTCACATTAGTTGTTTAATTTAAACAAGTGTTGTTTTAATTATATAATAGAATTTTAGGACAACCATTCATTTTAATTAAGACAAGTATTATCTCAATGAGGACAACATTTATCTTAGTAGTTAATTTTGGTTTAAGCAATTTAAATTAATATTTGAATTGTTCAAATATTCAATTTGAAGAAGTTGATTAAAATTAAATTAAATGTCATTTAATTGGTCATTTCGGCCATAGCATTATATTATGATAAAATTAGTTTAATCAACTATTTATTGTAATGTTGTTGCAAAGTTTGAATTGTTTAAACTTATGAAACAACCTCCTCCCATATGATGGAGAGATGCATGATTAAAGGAGGAAAATTGGTCTTTGAAATGGTTAAATATATTACCTCCTAATTATCCTAATTAGCTAAGTGAATAAAGGTTAAAAATTAAAAGAGTTTTATTTTCTTAAGTAACTTGCATTCACTCGAAAACTAACTTAAGTCAAAGGGATTTAATTAAGTAAAATTCATTTATTTGAATTTTTAATTCAAGCATGACCAATCAGAAAGCCATACATGTTTTATTTAATTGTTAAATAAAATATGTTGTTATCAAAATTAATAATATGATTATCAATTGATAAATCAATAGATAATTTGATTATCTAATATTCTCCATTAGAAGGCGTGTGGGTCCCTAATGGTTAGGGATTGAATTTTTATGCAATCATTAGATAAATTAAATGCTCTCACATGACCTAGGGTTAGCATACTATATATGCAACCTCTCTCTCTTGTGGTTGTACACGTGAAAATTTGAGAGAAGAAGAGTAAACTAGCCATCCACTTGAGAAAGAGAGAAGAAAAATTTGAGAGAAAATTTTCTCTTAAGGCCAAGAGTGTTGTAAGTTTGAAAAAAGAATTTTTGAGTGATTTCAAAGTGCAATTCCACACGCCACACTAATAGGAACAAAGGGGAAGGCTTTCTAATTTAATTTTGAAAGTTATCATTTATTTTTCTTTCATCTTTTGTTTTGTTCCAATAACTAAACCTATTCACCATAGGTTCCGTGCAGTAGTGCTTCCCAAAGAATAGGCAGTGCACTTTGGTTGGGAAGTATTTTACAAGATTAAAATTACTACAAGAGGTATGTAAAATTCCTATCTATTTCACTTCTCTTTCAAGCCGTGAGTTGTTTGGTTAGTGTTTTGTTTCCGCTTGTTTGAAAGCTTAAATGTTTTGAAAATTTTAAAACCCATGCTTGTACTATAAACACTTAAGATAAACAACTAGATCAAAGAAAACATTGTCAATAGCTTGTCAATGTAGGTCGTTTGGGACAAGGCTATCTACTTGTTCTTGCGATATCTTATTATTTGGATCCCAAGAACATAGTTATCTTCGTATAAATTCTTCATCTAAAACTATTGAATCAACCATCTTTTTACCATAGATAACATTTCTGCATCATTCCCAATGAGTATAATGTAATCTACATAGAATACCAGGTGACAACCTTACTTTCCTGTATCCTTTTATAGACACAAGGTTTGTCTTCATTTTGCTGAAATTCATGAGACTTGACTGCAGCATCAAATATTATATTCCAAGATCTCGATGCTTGCTTAAGTTTATAGATGGACCTATACAATTCACAGATTTTGTGCTCTTGGCCTTTTCAATGAAATCATCTAGTTGAGCATATAAATATACTCTTCAAGATCCCTATTCAAGAATACGGTCTTGACACCTATATGCCATATCTCATTGTCAATATGCACAGAGATGAATAATAGGATCCGAATAGATATAATCATAGTAGTTAGGGAAAAGGTTTCTTCATAGTTGATACCTTCTATCTAGGTATAACCTTGGCTACTAGCCTAGCCTTGATGGTCTCCACCTTGCCATTAACTCCTCTCTTTTTCTTATAGATCCACTTGCACCCAATGGGTTTTATTCCTTTGGGTGCATCTAAAAAGGTCCAGACTTTGTTGGAATACATAGATTTCAACTCTGAATTTATTACCTTGTGCCAATTAACAATATCTACATCATTAATAGCTTCCTTATATGTAACAAGATCATATTCATGTTCATCTGAGAGAGTCATCATGTGCTTTCCTTGACTTATGTATCTATCAGGTTGACTAACAACTCTCTCACTACGACGAGGTGCCATTGGTTTAGATTTAACTCTTGTATCCATACCAGTTATGACTTCATCAGAGTCATCCTTAGATTCTAACCTATCACTTTGTTCTTAAAGAACAATTTTACTGTGAGGTTTGTGATCTCTCACAAAATCCTTTTCTAAGAAAGTCGCATTTTTACTAATAAATACCTTTTTATCTCGGGTGCTATAAAAGTAGTACCTCTAGTACCTCTAGGATATTCTACAAACAAACATATTGTAAATGCCATAGATAACTTTTTTCTATGCTAGATTGTTTGATTCTTTTATACTTAGGTGACCTTTTTTCTGCAACGTTTGCAATCCAATTATTTGGTTCTAGATAATATAAATTATTCCTAGTAATTCCAGAACAAATTAAAATTTCATTTATAGAAATGGTAATCTCATTACCAAAAGAAATAGAATATCTAAAATTGACTAAACAAAAGACATAAATCAAATTTTTGCAAAGTCCAGAAATAAAATAAACATATTGTAAAACTAATAACTTGTTATTCAAAAATTGCAAGGTAATGGCTCCCACAGCTCGAGCTAAGACAAGTGCGTCATTTACAATCCTCTTCTATAATTGACCCTTAGTTAGCTTTCTCTTTGTCTGGAACCCTTGCAAAGAATTACAAATATGATTGGTGTCTCTAGAATCTACTATCTAGTTACTAGTAGAATCATCCACTACAAAGGCATCTAACATGTTTAGAAAACATGTACCTTATTTATTCTTTACAGAACTAAGGTAAGCCTCACAGTTCCTCTTCCAATGTCCTTTAGCACCACAATGGAAACACTTTTCCTTTATGTTATCCTTCTGAGCCTTCTTTTTCATGGCATTCTTTTTATTTTTGTTGCCCAACCCCTTTACCTTCTTAGGCTCCACAAGTACAACGTTTGCCTTTGGGTTCTTCTTGATTTCAAGAACCACCTCCAAAGCTTGCAGGTCATTTATTAACCCACTAAGGGTATAGTCCCTGCTATGCAATTCATAGTCCAACTTGAATTGCGAGAACTGGGAGTTTAGACTGTGAATAATCATGGACACTTGACTGTCTGAATAAATCTTAGCTCCGTCTAACTCAGCCTCATTAAGGCAGAAGATTACCTTGAGCATGTAATCTCTCAGTGGCTCCCCTAGTTTCTACTTAAGGTCCTTGAAAGCATTGATAGCTTTCACCTTAGCAGACCGAGTCTTTGTACCAAACATCTCATGTAGATGGTACATCATGTTAGCAGCATATTCCATGCCATTATGCTATTGTTGCTGCAACACACTGATCATTGAGGCTAGTATGTAGAATTTAGCCAAAGCATTGGCATCATGCCACCTCTTATGTACTCAATTTAGATAGGTAGTGAGTTAGGAGTTAGATTAGGGGGTGCTTGCTCAGAAAGGATCCACGTGATTTTATCATAATTTAAAACATTGTTGAGGTTTCTCTTCCACTCTACATAATTCTCACTGTTCAGGATGCATTTGTTAAGGAGAATAGATGGGGGTTCATGATTAAGGGATAATCTATAATAAATACATTTAATATTAGTAAGTTATTGCTATTGAATGGACTTCTAAGCATGATGCATGTACGCATAAGCATATTGTTTCTTGTTTGACAGTCATTTACCTTCTGCAATAAGCAACTAACTATAGGCCATGAATACTTATTACAAGGTAAACCGGAACCCTCTCACTCAACTTTGTTACCTAGTATCTTCATACTTAGCATAGTTGAGGAACACATTTATTTGACCCATTAATATATCAACAGAGCTAATATAGGTAGTATTGATAGGTTAATTTTGAGTGTGTTTAACCAACCATTTCATTTCACCTAGATGTACCACTAAGTATGCTTCTATGGGAAGTCATATTTAATGTTGTGGACTTATCACTTAAGAAAATTCACTCCAGTCATGGTTTAAGTATATGCACACCTATAGGGAGTGATATAAACTCCATGACAATGGACTAATCGTTGAAAGCCATAGTTTCTAGGATTACTAGTGCCATTTCTCACTCAATATTTTAATTAATTAAATTAATTAATTGATTAATTATTCTAAGTTGATTTACTAAGTTTTCTAACATGCATTCTTTAGAAAACCTAAAAAATTTATAAACTTGGTTTCTTTTCTAAACTTTTTAGACATGCTTTGTATGTAGTAACTGCTACTAATTATTTAGGAATATTATTTATTTAATTTCTTATGAATTTCTTAATTATTTTCATACTAACTCTTAATTTGAAAATAAACTTAAGTAATTTAATTAGCTAATTAGTTACTAGGTGACTTAATTCAAACTAAACTCTTTAGTTAAAAATTAATTATCTTTAACTAATTTATCAATTATAGACCTAGTTAATTTTTAACTAATTTATTTAGTTGAAAAATAAAGTCCTAATTAGCCATCTTGCTAATTATTTATCTTTCTTATGTTTTATTATTTTAAAACTCTTTTAAAATATAAAACATAATGTATGCATGAGCATGTGAAGTTGATTGGTACCTACTAGTATACATGACATGTTATAGCATATAATATCACATATTATAAAATTTAAATAAAATACCAAGACCATATTAATGCCCATCCTAAGAAATAAAAATAAAAATAAAATCCAAGTCTAATATATTTATTTTTCTTCAATCCTTTGCATTTCCTCCAACTCTTGGACTTTGGGATGCCTCCACCAACTTTAGCATGCCTTGGGCCGTGAGCATACCTTTTTCCTTAGGCTTGGCCGAGAGGTCCTCACCTATTTCTTGGGCTTGACATAGACTTCATGTTACAATTGATGGCTTTGCCTTTTACAACATAATTTTGCAACTTAAAAAATAAAAAAAAGTTAAACCTAGAAGGAAACATAACCATATAAGGTCACTCTTCTCTGTTACATCCCAAAAAATACAAGGAAAAACCTCTAAGGCAATAATATGGCTAATAATTTAATTTAAATCAAAACCAATATATCAAAGGCATCATACATACAATCATACATTGTAAATGATTTTTAGGTGCCAACCATGTATCATACACACACATAGCCATGAACCAAGCTCTGATACCAATTGTTAGATCTAGTTGTTACCACTAGTTGTTTACAGTACAAGGATGGTCCATGATTATTCACATTCTAAAATCCCATAACTTGAACTCACACACATTTCATTTGCTAGTGGCAGAACTGAAATCCTGATGGATTATGGACTCATGTTTAGGACCATTGTGACATTGTGTGACATTGGTCAAGACTCTGTATGTTGGGATTATAGTAGAAGTAAACATCCAGGAACATAAATCCAGGAAATAGAGTTTGTAGCATTACATCTCTTATGGTAATTTTAAGAAGACAAGTGAGATATCTAGGCCCCGTGAAATGATGAATTAGCTACTCATAATTTCTAGATAATTTTGAAAAAGTTTTAAAAGATTATCAGGTTACTTATCGAATGAAATCTAATACATAGGGACAAAATTAACATAAGGGGTAAAATGGTAATTTTACCTTGTGCCAATGGATGGCTACAAGGGTTCACAAATACTAGGTTTACAAATTGGATAAATCAATGTTCAACAATGACTTTTCATAATTTTTAAAATTTTCAAGAGTGCAATCATGAGTCTTTAGTGAAATGACTTAATGATTAGTAAACTTGAATTATCTTGATAATATTAAAATAATACCAAGTTTATTGGAGCTTGGAATTCCTATGTCTAAACATATTCCCCACCTAGGTTTGAAGAATTAAATCCACATTAAGTTGGAAAAGATTTAAGTGAAATTAAATGATAGCTTAAAGCATTTATGTCTTAATTAAGACAATAGTTATTGTAATCTAGACAAAGAATTATTTTATGATAAATGTTGTCACAGGCATGCTTGAAAATGTGAGAAACATTTTTGTTATTAAAGAGACAAAAATAATTCTTAAATTAGTTGTCCAAATTAAACAAGTATTATTTTAATTAGACAAGAGTTGTCTCATTCATACAACCTTTATCTTAAGTAATTATTTTATTATACTACTTTAAATTAATATTTGAAATGTTCAAATTAATTAATTTAAAGAAGCTGAAAAAAAAATTAAATCCCCATTTAATTAGGAATTTCAATTATAGTATTTCATTATGATAAAATTAATTTTATTATTTATCTTAATATTATTGTAAAGTTTGAATTGTTCAAACTTGTGAAACAACCTAACGCCCAGGCATTATTATTTCATACTTAGAGTCTGTTCATTTGGATAAGGTTTTGAAGTCAAACCAAACTGATCAAAAGGGTCTCCGTTATTTTTGTGGGGCGAAACCAATCACATCCAAGTACTCTAGAGTAATATGTAGTAGTTTAAGTGTTTAGGTTCAAATATTATCCAAAGAAAAAAATAATTAAGACAGAAGTCAATTAAATGAATAGAACTTCTTTTATTTGCATAAAGCTTGTCAGCCAAAAGTGTCCTGAATACAAACTCTTCTGTCCTTGATGACCAAACGTCCAATCAATAGAAATGAAATATTTACATAGGCGATAATTGTAAGTATTGTGTCTTCTAGAGTTTTACATCGACGAGAAAACAAAAACAAAGAAAATTTTATCTCAACTAAATCCCTCAATGTCCATAAACACTCGATCCTCAAACCGAAACTGATATGTATTTTTGATTTCTTTGAAGGAAGTGGTGCCGATGCCAATGAACATTCTTCAAAATTGCCCCGGTACTCTTCAAAATTACCCTAGTTTGGATGAATGCGCAATTGTCCCTAGTGTTGACTTGTGGGTTTTCATTGCTTTAGGCATCACCTCTACCACTCAAGCCGCCCTTTCGGGTTTTCAACTTAGGGGTGTTTTTCTCTTTCTTTTTATTTTTGTACCTAACTTTTGCCTAGGCTGCCTTCTCAGGTTTTCAACCTAGCGGCGTTTTTTATTCTTTCAGGCGTAATAGCGCTTAACTGCATCATAATTGATTGGCTTAGCCAATTCCTGCCTGTCCATGTCAATGAGAATCAGGGCTCCACCTGAAAAAGCTTGCTTGACGATATACGGTCCTTTATACGCAGGAACCCACTTTCCTCTGGCATCTTCCTGATTAGGGAGAATTTTTCAGAGTACTAAGTCCCTAGTTTGGAATTCTCATGGCCGTACTTTTTTATTGAAAGCTCGAGCCATCCTCTTTTGGTATAATTGACCGTGGTATATGGTAGACAATCGTTTCTCCTGAATTAAATTCAACTACTCATATCGAGCTTAAGCACATTGGGCTTCTTCAAGCTGTGCTTCCATAAGTACCCTTAGAGAAGGGGTTTCTACTTCGATGGGAGTCATTGCTTCCATCTTGTATACCAATGAATATGGCGTTGCCCCAATTGACGACCTCATGCAAGTGCAGTATGCGCAGAGTGCGTATGCAACTTTTCATGCCAATCCTTGTAGTTGACCACCATTTTCCCCAATATTTTCTTGAGGTTCTTATTGGCTGCTTCTACTGCCCCGTTCA
This sequence comes from Ceratonia siliqua, assembly GCA_034509205.1. Classification (NCBI taxonomy): domain Eukaryota; kingdom Viridiplantae; phylum Streptophyta; class Magnoliopsida; order Fabales; family Fabaceae; genus Ceratonia; species Ceratonia siliqua. The sequence goes on from JASKGM010041825.1 coordinate 50,565, forward strand.
TTTGCGGTCTGTATGGTGCTAAATTGTGGTGTTTGATTTTGAATTGCTCACACAGCTTTTTGACTTTAGAGCCATTCAGATTAGGTGCATTGTCGGTGATTATTCTTTCTGGCACTCCATACCGACATATGATATTGAGCTTGATGAACTTCATAAACACTTTCTGAGTAATTGTGACGTACGATGCTGCCTCGACCCATTTAGTGAAGTAGTCGATAGCCACTAAAATGAAGCGATGTCCGTTGGACGCCTTAGGATTGATAGGTCCAATCACATCTAAACCCCACATGAAGAATGGCCAGGGGCCGTCAAGTTATGTAACGGAAACAGGGGAGTGTTAATCCGATTTGTGTAAACTTGACACTTATGGCATTTTCGACAGTAATTGATGCAATCTTTTTCCATGGTGGTCCAATAATAACCACGTCTTAGAATCTGACGGGTCATCATGTGTCCATTAGCATGAGTCACACAAGTACCTTCATGTATTTCTGCCATAATTGTTTGCGCTTCTCTATCATCTGCATAACGAAGTAACATTCCATCGTATCCTCTTTTATATAGTACTTCTCCACTCAGAAGGAAATTGACAGCCAATTGCTTGATAGTTTTCTTATCATTCTCATCTATTCCTTCAGGATATTGCTGAGCCTGAATATAACATTTAATGTCTGCGTACCAGGGTTGTTCCTCATTTTGTTCGATATTAAGGCAATACGCTAAATTGTTGCTAGACTTGATATTAATGGGTAAAACTTTACTCCCTTGGTCTAACTTGAGCATAACAGCCAATGTTGCCAGTGCTTCGAAAAATTGATTTTTATCTCTAGTCATATGCGTGAAGGAGATTTCTTCGAATTCTTTGATCAATTCGGATAAATATTTTTGGTACGGTACCAATTTTGCATACTGTGTTTGCCATTCTCCCTTAACTTGGTAAATAATGAGAGCAGAATCCCCCAATACCTTTATCTTCTTTATGTTCATGGCTAAAGCTTCTTGCAGCCCATTAACGCAAGCTTCGTATTCAGCGATATTATTTGTATAATCCAAATCCAGTTTTATGGCGATTGGGAACTATTTCCCTTTTGGAGAAATGATAACAGCACCAAGGCCGTTCCCATGTATATTTGTTGCCCCATCGAAGTACATTTTCCAATTTCCCTCTTCGTCAGACTCTTCGACATTTAGAATATCCTGGTCTAGGAATTCAGAATCCACTAAATGATGTTCACTTATTGGGTTATCTGCCAAATGGTCTGTGATGACACTCCCTTTTATCGCCTTAGCGGTAATATACTTGACGTCATATCCTGACAGTATAGCCTACCATTTACTGACTCTTCCCGATAAGTGAGGTCTTTCAAATACATATTTCAAAGGGTCAATTCTGGAAACTAACAAGACGATATAATATGCCATATACTGATGAAGCCTCTTAACAGTCCAAACGAGAGCACAACATGTTCTTTCAATTGAAATATACTGACTTTCGCACTCATTAAACTTTTTACTTAAATAGTAAATTGCCCTTTCTTTTCTGTTGTTTTCTTCGTGTTGAGCAAGCATTGCTCTTATTGATGTTGGGAGAACAAAAAGATACAACAGTAAGGGTCTACCAGGAGTGGGTGGCATTAGAACTGGTGGGTTTTGTAGGTATGATTTCACCTTATTGAAAGCTTTTTGGCATTCCTCATTCCATTCTCCAAGGTTGTGCTTTCTCAATAGTTTGAACATTGGTTCACAAGTACGAGTCAGATTGGCAATGAACCTGGATATATAATTGAGTCTTCCAAGGAAGCTCCTAACGTCTTTCTTAGTTTGAGGTGAAGGCATATCTTGAATGGCTTTGATTTTATTAGGGTCAATCTGAATTCCTTGTTGGTTCACAATGAAAGCTAGCAATTTCCCCGATGAAGCTTTGAATGTACATTTATTGGGGTTTAGACAAAGCTTGTATTTTCTCAACCGTTCAAACAACCTTCTTATCAACGCTACGTGACTTTTTTCACCCTTGGATTTGGCTACTATGTCGTCCACATATACTTTTATTTCTTTGTGTATCAGATCATGGAATAAAGCCACCATGGCCCTTTGATAAGTAGCTCCAGTGTTTTTTAATCCAAATGGCATTACCCTATAGCAATACGTTCCCCATTAGGTGACAAAAGTTGTCTTTGTCTGCCTCATCCATGCAAATCTTATTATACCCTAAATATCCATCCATGAACGAGTATCTAAGGTTAACAGCCGTGTTATCTACCAATACATCAATGTGAGGCAAAGGAAAGTCGTCTTTAGGGCTCGCTTCGTTCAACTTCCTATAGTCGACACACATCCTTACTTTCCCATCCTTTTTGGGGATAGGCACTATGTTTGCCACCCACTCCGGGTATTAAGTAACTTTAATAAAACCGGCTTCAAACTGTTTTACTACTTCTTCCTTAATTTTTAAGGATAGTTCCGGTCTCATTCTCCTTAACTTTTCCTTGTATGTGTGTAGTTAAGGTTTAGAGGAATTTTGTGCATTGCTATTTGGGGGCTAAGACCCGGCATATCTTAGTACGACCATGCAAAGACATATATGAATTCCTTAAGGAGTGCAACCATTTCTTTCATGTTCCGGGTTATTCACAATCTTAAGTTCTTTCTTGTCTTCTTCTGTTCCCATATCTATTATTATGATTTCCTCATTATGAGGACCCATTCCTCTTTCAGATGATTCAATTATCTTGGCAAATCTTTCCTCTATTTTGTTATCCTCTTCATCACAATCATACATATCAATTTCAACATGTGAATCGATTAATGGACATTGAGTAATTTCATAAAGACGAGGATTTTGGGAAGAAACGAATTCCCTGGATCATGATAATGGAAATAAATCAAAATGATGACAGGAAAGAAAATAAATATGGAACAGAACGTAATGGAATGAACTGGATATTTTATTTCTGTGGATAATTTAGCCCGACATTTAAGTAATGTTCTACATGACTTTGGACATCAGTCAAGTGAAGTTAAAAAAAACACTCTCTTTTTCAAAACTAAATATTACTCTAAAGTGCATATGTTTGGGATTGGCTTTACATCCCAATTGTTAAGCAGCTGTCCCTCATGGTTTGGCTTGATTCGACTTTCGTGGCCTTCTCCATCGCCTAGGGTATTCACCTCCCTATCTGGTTGTATGACATGATGCACTGATGTGAAAGTGTTTATGAGGGATACCCTACTGTTCTTCTTTTCTGGCTTGAATTCGTATCTCAAGCCCTGGCGACCAATGTTCTCGACAACCTCAATGGGTGCAGGTATGCCTTGCAGGCTTCGGCCTAAGCCTTTTCCTGGCTGATGTCCATTTTTTGCCATGATTTTTCCCACTATATTTTTGGGCCTGACAACCTATTCGTTTGTAGCCATCTTCTCAGAGATTTCCAAAGCTTGAAAAGAATTTCCCAAGTCCTGGTTAATGGCTTCAACATAAGGGATTGATGACGGTTTTGAGATTAACATCTCTTCTTCGCTTCGGACAGTTATGACTCTCTTTCCCTCAATAAATTTGAGCCTTTGGTGCCACGATGAAGGTACAACTCCTGCTGCGTGGATCCATGGTCTTCCCAATAGTAGTGAGTATGAAGGCTTGATGTCCATGACCTGTCATACTGCCTGGAAGGTACTTGGACCTATCTCCAATTTCAGGGTAATATAGCCTTTGACTTCTCTTCTTGTGCCATCAAATGCTCATACTACAAGGTCGCTTGTCTACATGCTTTCTATATTGACTGACAATTATAGTAGAGTTGAGTATGGTAGCACATTCAATGATGAGCCATTATCAACTAAAACATTTGAGACAATACATCCTTTACACTTTGCAGTAATGTGGAGGGCCCTATTATGATTGCTCCCTGATGCACTTAAATCCTCTTCCAAAAAGGCGATCATGTTGGACACTTTCACATAGTTCACCACTTCTTCAAATTTCTTCGGAGTGACAGTGGGACTGATGTATACTTGGTTCAATATTCTCTGTAATGCTTTCCTATGCATCTCTAAGCCAAGAATCAATGACAAGAATGAAATTTTGGCTTACGCCTTCCCTAGCTGCTCCACAATGTCATATTTACTTTGCTTTATTATTTTGAGGAACTCGTCTTCTTGTTTGTGGTTTGGCTCTGGTGTGGGCTCTACTATCGCTTCTTTGCCCTTGTTTCTTATTTCCAAGTTTTCGGGGGCGTATACCCTACCGCTTTGAGTTACACTTCCTACAGCCAAGTTGTTTGTGCTAGTGTCCCCTTGATCTGGAGGTAACTCCGCAATTTTTATAGGGTTTTAAATGGTCACTGTTGGGTTGTACACCCAAGGGACCACTTTATCACTAGCGTAAGGGAATGGTGCCGGTGTGCTGATTATCATGACCGGCATTGGTACTGTATTTGCAAGTGGTATTTGTCGGGCTGTGAAAATCATAGGTTTGGAAAAAAACCCTTCTCTGCTGATCACTGTGACCTCTGGTATTTGCTCCTTCCTTGAGAGTTATATAACTCTCAAGGTGATCCATCTTTGTAAGGCATGCTGGAATGTCTTACAGTGCTCTATATCATGCCCTTGCGCTGATTGGTGATAGATGCAATAAGCGTTTGGGTCAAGATGTTCCTCATCTAAATTCATCTCTCTAGAGTTTCCCATATCAAACCCTGATGAGCTTAGCCTCTCAAAGATTTGCAGCTTAGTCTTTTTTATCTCTGAGACTTTTCTTATGGACCCCCGTCCTTTTAGAATAGCACCCACTTAATTATTATCCTGATGGTTAGGCAGTGGGTTGGCCTTAATGTTGGGGTTTATGTAGTTCATTTTCAGGACCTCGATTTTAATTAACTTCATGACCTGTCTTTGGAAGGTCTGACAATTTTCTATTGAATGCCCCGCCACACCATAGTGGTATATACATTGTTCATTCGATTTGTGCCATGCTGGGTAGGGGGTTGGATTGGTTCAATGGGCATTGGACTGATGAACCATTCATCAAATAGTTTCTTATACAGCTCTATGTTGGACATTTGGAAGTCTGAGAATGGTTTTGAATCTGGTTCCGCTTGTTTTGCCGGAAATTATTTCGTCCTTGCCCGAACGTCTGTCTTTGGTTATAATTGGATTGGTACCCTTGCCCCTTATTTTGGTAATAGGGACAAGAGTCATTTTGATAATCTTGGTGGTTTTCCTGCACATAACCGACTTCAGGCTCTTTCTTCTTTTGCGAGAAGTTCCTCTTCTGATTTAATCCATTAGGTTCATTATTTCCCACTTGGATTTTTCTGTTTTGGATCAGTACTTCTATTCTTTCGCCTGCTTTAATAAGATCCGAGAAGTCATTAAAGGCACTACCTGCCATGAGCCCTACGTATGGAGACCCCAGAGTTCCTAAAAAATAAGAGCAGGTTTCAGAATTCGCCATTGAAGGTTGGACCTCAAATGCCAGTTTCTGCCATCTCTGTGCATACTCTTTGAAGGTCTATTTTTCCTGCTTTTGCATAACCTGGAGCTGTTCCCTCGTTGGGGCCGTATCAAGGTTAAACCTATATTGCTTGAGGAACGCATCGGCTAGGTCTTCCCAACTATTGACCCTAGAGTGATCAAGCATCATGTACCACTGTAAAGCGGCACCAATTAAGCTCTTATGAAAGAAGTTTAGTAACAGCCTTTCATCGTCCCCGACGACTGTCATCTCGCTGTAGTATAACCTTAAATGATATTAGGGGTTAGTATTTCCATCGAACTTATCAAACTCGAGCACTTTAAAATCTTTAGGAATAGTGACATTGGGAGTCAGCCGTAATTCCTTGGCGCTGACAGCCCCGAATGCCCCTATTCCCTAAATGGCACGGAGTTTTTCTTCGAGACTGTGAAATTGTTCAAAAACTTTCCTCTCCCTCTCAGCTTCTTCATCCCTCATAGAGGGAGCAATGGGCACCTGATCAAATCCAAAATTACCATGTAGAGCTGCATTCCTCGTGCTTGGGGGAAACGTGGCTACTGGCGATGGTTGTGGGACATTGTTAGCCATTCTTGGCATCCCTGATGCTTGACCAGCATGGAAAATGTCTTGTTGTGGTGGGGGAGTTTCCTTACTCCTCATATTTTCCGTGATAAATTCCATGAATTTGGTCATTTAATCTTGCAACTGATCAATACAATCCCCTAGCCTTTGGACATTTTCAGCGTTGGTCATCTCGATCGACATGGCAACTAACCTAGTGCAAATTTGACGGGCAGATTGGGTGCACTTGGCCGGACCTTTTCTCGGAGGTGCAATGATGAAATGATAATTATTTTCCTATAGAGTCAAAACGATATGCATTGTTAATGTCTAATTAAAATTTATTACCATTAAGGCCTAGCATTTTTTTTTATGGCAAAGATTGGCATTAAAAATTCGTCCTTGATCATGCTCCTATTGAGAGTACAATACCCTACAACGGAAAACATGGTATACGATATACAGGGACCTATGTCACATGTATATCGTTTTAAAAGAAATTCAAATTCTATGTTTCTTTGGAAAGTACAAAACTTTACAAAAGTGAACATAGTTAGTGAACACCTAGGGAAATTTTAAATCATCACGTAAGTGTCACCTTGTTACGTCTTCGTTTACACTGCCTGGGGTATAGTGAGAGCACAGCATTCTATTCATACATTTGATTAAGTACACAGTTGTGAACAAAAGATTTGGATTCTATTCATTGAAATCAAGGAATACAATTTTTGTGATTCAAATACATTTATCCAAACAATATATAAGCTCTTTACAGAGGCCTAGGAAAGCTACTAAATCAGGAGATGATCCTGGCACTACTGTCGCTTTTGCTTGATGAAACTTTTCAATAAGTTCTGGCAGTTTGTTTTGCACTTCCCTTCGCGTTTCTTCACAAGTGTCCAAGAGCCGAGTGGCTATGTCATAGAGCATATGAAAGTAATTCCTCCATCCTGCTTCCAAATGTTCCTTTTGATTAAGGTGTGCCATGAAATCTGCTGACACTGGCTCAGTCATATTTAGAACAATTTGATTCATGTTATTTAGGTAGGCTATCTCTGCTCTTGCCCCTGATAAGATTTTTCACAGAAGAGTATTGGTGGATTGCTCTTGCGCTAAAAGATCGTCGGCCTGTTTTAACTTTTTCTTGGCTTGAACCTCGTTACTCTCCATGTCTTGAGCATTCCTCCTAGCTCGCTCCAGATCTTATATCCAGAGTTCTTGATGCTGTCAGAGTTTTCCTTTGTCTGCCCGGGTTCCTTTTTCTAGCTCTCTTACCCGCTGACTTAAAATCTCATTTTCTCGGGTTAAGCTTGAATTTTCTTCTTTGATTATTGCCATACTTGCTTCCAAGGTTTCTACATTAACCTCGAGCTTTTGTTGCTGCTCAGAAGTAACTGGCATCTGCTGTGTAGGTGGAAGGTTTTCTAGTTTTTGGTCTACCCATTCATAGTATTCTTTGGTGGCCCCTATGGTCCTTTTCCTTAACTCTGACTTGGCCATGATTCTCTTATCATCCCAGGCATGCCTAATTTTCATAATTAGGTTTTCATTTTCCCCTTGATCATAATAAAAGGAAAAACCTTCGGTTATCATCCTAGTTGGCACCTTCTGTAGGAAAGTCGGTTGTCTGCGTACCACTGTCGAGGAGTAAGAGATGCACCCTATGATGCCCATTAGGGGCATAAAAGGAAAACTGCCACAGCTGTATATTATTTCCTCTCTGCCACCACGGAAATTTCCACAGAACTTCTTCATTTTTGGTGTTACGCAACACATTCAATCACATTCTAGTCTTCTATTCTCAAGGCAATGAAGAAATTGAATGGTCACAAATTCGTCATCCTCGAATTCGGTAATTTCCCCAGGAGATGGGAAACCAAGCAAATGTACAACATGGGCAAATAGCATTTGAGCTTACCTCCTTGATGTTCTTTAGAGAAATTGAGGGTAAGGAAGGACTCTGCCAGGATGGCTGGTATATGACTAATTCCATAATGCTTCACTGCGTAATAAACACTGATAGCATCCTGGTGTGTAACCAATGTTGAACTCCAAACCTCGGCAACAAAGCCTCAATTTGAAAGCCCTCCAAATTGGAAACACAACTAAAA
>JASKGM010041826.1:0-22280 GCA_034509205.1 Ceratonia siliqua
GGGGAGGGTGCCTAAGGGCCTTATAAGCCCCACACCAGGTGCATTTCCACCCAATGTGGGACTCCCAAGTTTCATTGACTTGTGGTTCCTAACAGTATATAACAGAAATAAAAAGACACAATCTAAGAATCATTAGAATGCCTCCATTTCAACAGAAAAACACATACTCTAAAGATAACATGACACCAATCTGAATCATTTAAACCCATAGTAGCGCAGAAAGCCTTCTTCATTCCTATCATTGAGTCAAATTCAAGAGAACATGCCTAAAAGAAACTGAAGATCATTGTCCAACCCAAATGACAGAAATCAGTAGTGTATTGGTTTATGGCAATCAAAAGTAAATTAGGAACACTTATTTTTAGAGATAAATAACCATTAGGAGGGAAGCACATATCCTGATTCCTATCCCATGCAACCAATGTTAACATTACATTCTTCTTTTCACTTGAACAGAAATTAAGAAAGCACCCCAAAAACTAAGAACCAACACATAATGGAAATTACCTATTACAGCACCAACGAAGAACACACAATAAACAGAAAGCCTTGAATAATTTTCAAAGAAAAGAGGTTGACATGCCTAATCGGTCATTAAATCATGAATTTAACAGAACCACATTTTTTACAACCAATTTCATCCCAGACAAACCCTAGAACAAGTAAGTGATGAAAGCCCTTTTACCTTTTTCGAAATTACTCTCTTCTCTAACGTTCTATCTCCCCTTCGTGATTCCCCTTTCTCCCTTCACAAAATTTTTTCTTTCAATCTCTTCTCCGGTTCGTTGATTCTCGGTCACCTCTCGGTCTTTCCTTTTCGCCTTCGTCCCCTTCTCGGTGATTTTTTGCCCTCTCTTATAGTCAGGCAAACTCATCTTCTGCCATTACCTTCTCGCGATGGCATGAAACCAGGAGGGTTCAGAAAGTGGGTAAGGCGTGTGGTTCCGAGGAGTGAGGGAACCGGTGGGATTATTGCGTGGAAGAAGGGGATTTAGAAATTGGCGTGGGGAGAATGGTTTTCAGAGCAAGGGAGAGGGATGGAGCTACGTGATTTGCTGGTTGCATGAGAGTGGGTGTTGCGTGAACAGAGAAGTGGGTGAACAGAAGAGAGGGATGGAGTTGCGTGAGGGGTGAAAGGACGGGTTGCGCAGGGTTTACGTGGAGTGAAGGGGAAAGAAGCGCGGTAGGGGGAGAGGTAAATTGATTTGGGAATTTAGGGTTTCAGGGGAATCCAGGTCATGGGTGTTGGGTATCCGGGTATGGGCTAAGTTTTTTTTTTTTGTCATTCAATTGGGCTAGGCTGCGTGTTAGGCTAAGTTGCCAGAAAAAAAGATATTGAGCTTTTGCTCTTTTTTTATTATTTATTTTGTATTTTCTTTTTTTAATATATATATATATATATATATATATATATATGTTATATATTTTATTTATTTATCTTTTTAAAAAAAATGATTTTTATTTATTTATTTATTTATCTACCTGAACAAAATCAAGTGTTTACAATACACTTAATGTATATATTGAACACATGTTTTGATTTCAAAGTTTGACCTTGCTAAGCATATATTGGGAACCTACAGAGTGCCTTTATTTTTTTTTACTTTGCAGAAGTTTTTTTTGGGCTAATGCAATCATCTTAGACTTAAAATAAGCAAGAAATATGCTTCTCTATGGATGGATGGATTGCATATTGATTGTCTTTTTTATTTATTTTTTAAAAAAACTTCTTGTATAAAAGGAACATTTCACTATACGGCTCTTTATCAATTACATTGATGGAATGATTTTGGCTTCTGAAAGACAACATATATACACTTATTTTCCTTTAGTGGTCAATCTGATTTTTGAGGTTCTGAGCTTTCCTACATCCTTTTATTTGATAAATATTATCTTCTGTTAACTTTTCAATCAATATTTTTTTCTTGTTAAATTTTGTAGTTTTGCAATTGAAATGGGTTTGAATAAACTACTCTATCATATAATTTTCAAGTCTTCTTACCAAAAATGTAGGCTTCCCTGTATGGTGTTTGACTCTTTGTAGTTCAATATGGGTTCCGTATTTGTAAATGGTGGTGACAGTGTAAATGTGGTGCTCAGACTGTTTCAGGCAGACCGCCACCAGCAGTATCCATGGCAGTTGGGCAGTTCTTTAACCCAGAGGAAGCAAAGCACGAGTTTTCTCCGTGGTTGATGCTTCAATCTATGTATTCTCACAAGGTTATTATTTTCAGGAAGCACTGACTTACTATAAGAAAGTTTATTTACTTGTATTAATTTATTTCTTAGTTTTTATCATTGTACGATTTAGTGTCGTGACATTATCAAATGTTTGAAATATAAAGTTGGTGGGATATGTATTCTACTATGCTTTTCTTGCTCAAGCCTGTTACTCTCACTCACATGCTGCATTGCAGATGTACAACTATGCTAACTGACGGAAAGGGTGGTAGTATTACCAAAGCCTAGCCAAATATTTTTTTCTTTGGCTTTCTATGCCATAGTAAAAAGGCATTTAACCAAAGACAGAAAAATATACTGAAAATTTTAATTGGAAATGAAGTGATAATCTTGCTACCATGTTAGAATTTGTTCCTGAATGGAGTCAACAATTTTTGTTTCCAGCTTTAAAATCTTAACATTGTGACAATGCAGGAGATATTTTTGGAGGAAGCTCATCCTCTTGCTATTAATTTATCATTTGCAGTCAGCTTGGGTCTTCTTCCTGTTACTTTGTCTTTGCAAACTGCCAGCTGCGGAATTAGAAACCCTGGACTTCCAGAAGAGGAAGCTGGAGACCTTGAAAGTAGTAGTAAGGAATCAAATCCACCCTCAGCCGGGCTGTTTATTTTGTTTTCTATTTTCCATGATAAACATATCTTTGGTGTGCTTGTTTTCATAAATCATGTAATATGTTATTGTTGTATTCATTATTGACAACCATGCGACCTGTAAGCTAAATATTTCTATAAGATGTGAGCAGTTTCATAGGTCATAAGGCAATGCATCTTGTGTCAAAGGTTAGCTGGTAAATGAAAATGATAACTGGATGAACAGTTTGCTAGTCAATACTAAAGGGATTACTTTTATTTAATCCACTTGCAGTCAGGGAAGATGCATTTTGATGATAGCTTATACCATCTGGGGAGTGGTTGCACTATCTAGAACTCATAAATAGTTTGACTATGTCATCCCTGTCTTCCCTTCAGATTAATTAACCTATCTGAAACTGAATCCTCTTTAATCAGTGAAATTCTTTTGCAGCTGTACTCAATAATTAACGTTTGCCTCTTGTTTGTTACCATGCATTAACCTGATATACAGTTAGTTTCCTTTGGAACCTGTCTTTCCTTACTCAGGTCTCTATAGCTTTTACTGTCGGGTTCTCATGTTGGGCATATTTTTCTGTTTTAAAACTCTTGAGAAATGGCCACTTAAGCTTTGACTTAGTGATAGCCTGATTTCCCACCTAGATAAGAGATGCAGATTTGAATCCCCCTTCCCAAGCTAGCAATGCCTGGCTCCCTAAGACCCTGCCATAAAATAAGAAAAACTTGAGAAACTAGGTTTTCTTTAACCAATAGAATAAATTCGAAAATGAACATTGATCATTTTACTGATAATTACCGTAATACTGTGTACTTCATATAATTTGTGGGGGATTATTGGCTGATCAAGTGGAGGTGCTCAACCTGAAGGTTTACACTAAAAAGTCCTTGATCAGAGGTCTTTTATTTTAAGCTGTTTTTTTTTCTTCAATAGGAATTTATTTGCCAACATAGTCAGGAGAATTTCAGGTCATGCACAGGCACATACTGTGAAACTGAAACATAGGAAGATGAAGGAGAAAGGGAGGGGAAATGAGAAATCTGAGTAGGGCTTTTGATATAATTGATCTTATTCTTCGTTTACTGATATAAGCAAAGAAGTTCCACAAACAAGGAGATCATCTCCAACTGATTACAAAATGGTACCAAAATATGTCCATATTTGATGGTGAGAAGTGAGCTATTAAATTGAAAGTGGCTTTTTAATTTCAGATTATGGTTTTTACATTTATGTAGTTATTATCATTACTGGCATGTTTATACTAATCTAATCGTGAGTCTTGTTGTTGTTTGTGAATTTTGCTATAGTGTGTTTATTGTTTTTCTTTTATCTGAGATAACTCTAGCTGAGTATTTCAGGGCTCTGCAAATTGCGTTGTTTTCCACCTATTGCACTTGCCTGGGATGATACATCTGGTCTTCATATATATCCAAATTTGTACAGTGAGACAATTCTTGTTGATTCTTCACCAGCTCAATGGACTTCAATTCAGCACTCTCAGAAAACCATTGTTCTTTTGCTGGTATAAACTTCGTAATGCAAGAAATGAAGCCATTTTTTTTATCAGAAGAAAATAAAATTACTTGTCTTGTATCACAATTTGTAAAAGGATGACAAGCTATAAAAATTTTATGATTAGCATTCTGCCAAGGATTATGATAAATCTTTACTAATGTTGGATTCCTCCACTATCCTGCAGGTTGACCCACACTGTTCTTATAAAAGTAGCATTGCCATTTCTATCAGTGCTGCTGCTAGCAGATTTCTGCAGTTGTACAGTCCTAAGGTGATGAATTTATCTATGCTTGATGTTGATGAATTTTATAAAGTCTGCATTATATTTATCAATTCAGACTTCAAATTTCTGATGCTTTTCTGAAACATATATACTGTTTTTTGTATCTAAAATTCTTTGTCATTTACTTTGTTTTTGCTATCTTCTCTCTTATTAAATGATTTACAATGGTATATTGTTCATGCCTATGTTACACTCATACTTGGTATTTGATAGTTTCATTCTCTTTACATATCTCTCTTACTTTGCATATTCTGATGCTAATAAATATTAAATAATATTGTTTACGCGGTAATGTGTTATGCAGATAGTTGGTTTCTCCATTGCTGTAATCTTCTTCGCTCTAATGCGGCAAGCCTGTGCTTCAGATTTTGATCTGCAGATACCTTCAATGCTGACAGCTATGGAATCCAATTTGACAATGCTATCACATTTGTTCCCCCTAGCCATTGTACCCATTTTCATTTCCTTCTTCCTTTCCTTATTGACGTCTCAGCCATTTCCTCCATTTGCTAGCTTCATCTGCATCTCTCTGATTTGTTATATGTTTGCAAACGGGTTCATCGCTATTCTGATTTTGATATCTCACTTGGTACTCTACGTGGCTGCTGTTACACATATATTCATCAAAACAAGGTTAGTACAGTTTTTAAGTTTGTTAAGTTAATTATAAGAGTGCTAATTATGCTCTACTCTTTAAATGCGAGATGACAACAATAAATATTTTGCAGGTGGAAAATGTGGGAACGAAATGTTTGCTTTATCTTTATCCATTGGTTTATTAATCTTTCCTCGGGTTTCTTTTCTCTTAAGGTAAATTATTACCTGATATGTGCATGTGATTGGTAGCTCAAAAATGTCATAGGGAGTTGGATTTCTTATCGGCATAAATGTAGGCCTAGTTTAATTTGTAGACATCATTTTTTGTTTGCGTTTCTTTTTGGGCAAAGGGGTAGTAGAGTGGGGAAGGTGGAAAGGGAAAGAGGCAGGGTGCTTGTGCTAGTAATTTTTGTGACTACATGTTTCCTTCCCCCGCCCGGTGTTTTATTTTGTGCTCAAAGTTTAGCACATTGACAGTTGAATTTTGTTCCCTTATTTACATTGAACAGGTGGTTAGGGTTCTGAGAACAAATTCAGTACTTGTTACAGCACTTGCTGCAATTATCTTGGCATGCTTGGTTCACCCAGCCATAGGTCTATTTATACTTATCTTCTCTCATGCTTTCTGCTGTCACAATGCATTATGCAGGTATCTCAACTTTCATCACATTTCTTTGTAGTTGTTAATACTAAGTGTATAATGACTTTTGTTCATTTAATATTTTCCATAAATTGTCAAATGGCTTTCAGTTTTATCTTACATGTGACAGATAGAAATAAACCTACTTAACATTCTCTCCTTTTTCATTTTGTAATGTAAAGTAATTATTTTATGTGGAACTCACATGATCTTCACTACCAAAAACATGTGCAACGTCTGCCGTTTTCTCTTTCCCTCTCTTTGGGTTTACTGTTGGTGGGAAAGCTTTACAAATCCAGAGTTGGTCTGTGTTCTCTCTCTCTCTCTCTCTCTCTCTCTCTCTTTTTGTCAATAAATATCTGTCTCTTTTTGCCACTGTATGCTCCCATGGCTCACCTTGAGGCAGCGTATATCACAGTTTAGCAATTTGAATAGCTATGAACTGAGCTTTTATCATGGATTATTGAGGGAAAGTAATAGTCATACAAATGTTATCTTACTTCTTTACTCCTTTCTGTTTCCCACTCTACCGTCCGCTATTCTGGTGCTAGATTATTTCAAAGTTGAGTACTTCATTGCTTTTTATAATCTTTTAGAGGAACACGGAGGAGCTATAAAAAGGCTTTAAAATTTTGAATTAAGCCTGCCTGATCATGGGAATTTGCAACACTAGCTGTAGTAGTGTTTGGAGGTTTTCATTCATTGTTCTGTTGTCATTATGTTTATTCTTGAGAGTTGAGAGGGTTTTTCCTGAGGCAGGCATCCTGACTTTGACTCGTCTTCTACTGATTCCTTTCAATTTTCTTTCTTCATGTTGTTTAACCGCCACCACTGCCATCTGCCATCGTTACCACCATCACTTCCACTGTGGCTGCCAATGTTGTCACCACTACTGTAACCTTTTTTGCTACCATTGCTACCACCATGGGTATTTTTGTCATAGAATTATTTTTTCTTTCCGTTCCTATTTTCATTCCTGTAAATTAAACAGAAGAATATAATAAAATGGTCATTCTATCTTGGCCATACAAACATAACAATGGAAATGATGAATTGATGATTCCATTCCTCCTAATTCCTTTCCCATGCCTATTCTCATTCTCAACAAAATCATCAAGTGATATGAGTGAATTTTGGTGGACAAAATCCGTATATTAGTGTTATTCTTTGGTAAATATGGCCTTTCATTGTATGTTACGAACAAATGAAAAAAAAAAAATTTCTTACACATTCTTTCATATTTATGGTACTGGTAGCTTCATGTGCATGCCATTATATTTATACTATGGTGACCCTCAACTTTGCTGTGTTTTTGTAACAGTTTCCTGACAGCTTCATGTCAGAGCCATGCACAGAAGAAGGAAAATTTTGATGGTAAAAATGAAGGCGACGATGGGTCTGAGCAACTCAAATTTAATGGTAGTTTCTACCGAACTTTCCCTTCAGAAGATGACTATTCCATCAGTCCAAACTCATCAAAAAGTTTTGGTGCCTCACAATTAGATGTATTCCACCATCACCATGGCTTGTTGATGTTGCATCTTATTGCAGCAATGATGTTTGCCCCATCTTTTGTAGCTTGGTTGCAGGTATGCATTCTATATGCGTTTCCTTATCATGTCAATAACCAGAACATATTTTTTCTGCTGTACAACAAATAAATGCTGGGGACAACTATAAATAAGGTTCAGCAAACACTTAAGGACCAAATAACCAGGGTGCGGTTGATGTTGAATCTCAGTTATAGATAAAAATCAAAGCTCTAATTTTCTTTTTCCTTGTCTTTTTTCGTTGGATGCATAGTTCTCATCTCAGGGATTTATTAAATTCAAATGCTACATGTTCCTTTAAGCTATTGGAAAGATAATATACTGATATCCAGTCTGCCTTTATGCTGTGCATTCTATTTTGTTGCAGAGACTAGGGATGGGTGAGAGCTTCCCATGGATCTTGGATTCAATACTTTGCGTGGGCGTCATACTTCATGGCATCTGCAACTCAAAGCCTGAGTTCAGTTCCTTCTTCTTGCCCTTTACTGGGTTTCCCATCCGCGCCGTTAGACTATATTTTATGTATCTCATAGCTGGATACTGGTCCTATTTCTCTGGTCTGGCTTTGGCTCCATACAGATCGTTTTATGTTATGGCTGCTGTGGGAGGCATTTCCTTTGCTTTGAGGATGTTGCAAAGAAGGAATAGGGATAAGAAAGAGGTAACCTACGGCAGCCGAAAGCATTCTCACAGGCACTGAGAATTGAGAAAGCTTGTTCAGGAACCATATAGAACCACCAGAACTTAGAAATCCACGTGTAAATCATATGTGTAATTGTTTACATGATGTGTGAGATATGCCATTAAGATGGCGCCACCTGCGTCATTGCTATTTTTTTGTCATGTCACACGAGCATTCTTTACTGGCGAAATATGTAATTCCACAAACAACTGTTGTAACATTTAGAAGCTCAGGTTTAGTCCTTTTTCATATGGCAGGGCCTTTTTGTTGTCTTATGACGAAATTCTGTAACTGTATGCAATTTTGCCTGAATTTAAAAAAGTAAAAAATTTGTCTCAGTTGAAGAGAACTTGTTAGGTGATTTTAGACGAGAATGAGGAGGTATTGAGTGGATGTTTGATGTTTGCAACAAAACATATGAAGGTACGAGGATTTAACCTGGTTTTACTCAAAACGAATAGAAAAATTCAAAGGATTAGAAAGGTTATGCCTTGTTTCACGAGGGTTCGTTTAGACTGCTACACAATTTCATATAAGGTGCCAAATTCTTATTTATTGGTAGAAGGTGCTATATTCTGTGATTGCCACTTGATACTTCAAATTCGTAGTTGAACCAAGAAACTACTTAAATGACACTTGATCGCTTATCTGGTAAAGCAATACTACCATACTAATAAAAGCAGAATCAGAAAAAATATAACATATACTTTTTTTTTAACAAAATGGAAATATCATAAAGTTGGAGCTACAATTAGTTTTGATCCAATCGTCCAAAGTGAAATAGAGACTAATTTGCAGTGAGAAGTTTATGAAGCAAATAACATTGTTACTTGTTACTTAAAAGATTATGAGAAATGAGACACAGCAACTATCATTTAGTTTGAGTTTGAGTCAAAATGAAACTAAATTTCGTCAGAAAGAGCCTTTCCCTCTCAAGGCCGCTGTCCATGATGTTTACGAGTTTCGATAGAGAGCATTCTAAGCTGGATTGCTGTTCTCAAGTTTCGAAGTTATTGTTAATTGTACTTCCCCCAGCCCTATTTCATTTTTCCCCTTTCATCCAAGAAACCAAGGTTCAAGGATCAAGTATTATATAGATGACAATCTCGTGCATAGAACAATGCAATTACAAAAGTTTGGCCCTTTGAGCAAATGCTGTAGGACACCTTTTGCTTTATATGTAGATCGGATAATATTTATCTCGGGATACGAACTTATCCAACAAAATTATTATTTACAACATTATCCCAAAGAAAATCAAAGCCCCGGAAGAAGCTTCATAAGATTTCTTGCAATTCATATGCTTTTTTACTGCTTGATAATTTTGAAGGATGGACCTGATTTTTAATTGAGCAACGTTGTAATTTTCTTAAGTTTGATTTGATAGAATGCCATCTCTTGAATTTTCATTATAAAACATGTTTCCAAATCATTCATTTCTTTGAAACGTAAATTGAGACTCTAAAACCACTGCTGCTATCATCTTTGATTTCTAATTCTAAGATCGATGGCTCTAGATGCCAAGGCCCTCAAATTTGCTCTGGCTGAAGACATATTTCGGTTAGACTGTCCCTGGCTAAATCACTGCTGCTATCATCTTTGATTTCTAATTCTAAGATTGATGGCTCTAGATGCCAAGGCCCTCAAATTTGCTCTAGCTGAAGACATATTTCTGCTGGACGGTCCCTGGCTTCCCCTAAAAGCCTGCATAAACTCTTCTCTTTGCAACCTAAGAGCCATAGCAGCATCCTCATCTTGGGTAGTAATCCCTCTTCTTCTCCTCGCTCTTGCAGATGATGATGGGCTTCGATTCCTTGAATTATTCTGAACTACTCGACTTTCCTGGCTTCGCTCTTCTTCTCTCTGCAACCTTCTAGCCAGTACAGCATCCTCATCTTGGGTTGTTATCCCTCTTCTCCTCGAACTTGTACCTCGGCTTGATGCCCCAGTTGCTTGTGTGCTTCGATTCCTTAGATTACTATAGAATGCTGTTTCTGGACTCAAGCACTGAGCTTCTCGACTATTCAAGGCACCAGATGCTTTCCTTGCTTTAACTTCCTGGGGAAAAAGGAGCTGTATTGTGTTCCAGAGAACTGTGTTTACGGTGCAAGATCGTCCATTACTGAAATTCCCATTAAAAAAAACGATAAGTTACCAATAGATTTTGTACTATAAATGCCGTTAAGAATAGCTTATTACTTTTGAAGCTAAAAACTTCCTATTTACCTTATCAATTGTCTGCACTTTGGGCACCTTTTGCCACATTTATCCGCAGCAGATCGCAGGCATTTTCTACAAAAGCTGCACAATTGTAGATCCTAAATTAGAAAAATCAAAGTGTAGCATAATTTCAGTTCACAATGAAGTCAAATACGATCAAGTGGCCGGCCAATCAAGAAATTTAGATTACAGGGTTTTTCTCTCTTTTGATTTAAAATGTACCTGTGTCCACAAGGAGTGGTACTTGGTTCAAAGCATATCTCCAAACAAATCTGCAGAAGTAAATCAAATATCAGAATATCAAATCCGAAAAAAAAAGGAACGAAATTGAAATTGTTGGGTTCGAATTTATTTGAAAGAGAACAGTATGAAAATTCACAAATTTTCTTACAGCGCAGGAAAGCTCCTCCCTGAGTTTATCAATGCAGGGAAGAGCTGAACTTGAAGAAGCAGCACCAGAGCTCTTCTCGGTCAATTTATTCCCTCCGACTTTACTGTCTTCAGTAGCGCTAGTTTTGTTTCCTTTCTTCTTTTTCTCATTATCTGTGCATTAACAGTATTCATGTGAATAAGTTGAACTCAAGAAGATAAAACTTCAGCAAATGAATATAATTCAGATAAGGTAATAACCCTTTGTAGGAGTTTCGTCTTCATCAAGGTTAAGAACAGCTACAGGGATTGATTGTGGACTCCTGCGTTTCCTAAACACAGAGTATATGCTATCAAAACACTCTAATTGTCGAATAAATATGACGATATTGAAAGAACCACCGTACCAAGAAAAGAAGAGAAAACAAAATCAATACCTTCTTGAATTGGTGGGTGGAGTCTTGATCCTCAAAATAGAGCGTTTCCTGTGCTTGAAATCTCTGTCTGGAGTGTCTTCGACGACGAGGCTGGCGATGAGTAGGGCCTCTTCATCCCAACCCGCCATAGCAGCTGCAGATTTGAATCTCGGGCTGAATATACTGTCCAAATTTTCGCCATTTTCCAGTGGGTTTGTTTCTTTAGATGGATTTCTTAGGTTTTGCGGGCTGCGTTTTTGTTCTTCACTCACCATTTTCGTTCTTGGATGGTTTGGAATGTAGGAGAGAGAATGGAGAGAGAACGGCGACACAAAGAAGTAGGGGTTTAATCTTCACCTAACGGTCGAATTTTTTGAATAAGATTGCTGTGTTTGGCAATTGTAACGGCTCTAATTTCGGGGTCGGAAGATCCGCAGATGAGACACTACGGTATAAAAATTTATTTTTTATGGTAAAATACACTAAACTATTAGAGCATTATATTCTATCTTATTTTATATTTAAAATGTCATTTTCATCTATTTAACTAAATTGATTAATAAAATTAAAATATATTAACAAGATATTTTGTTAATAACCTTGATTAACATGAACTTTTCATTTGTAACAATTAAACTGATACTTTTTTAATATAAAAATGAGTTAATTTTATGAGAAATATAAGAAAAGTATATTTTACCATTTTACAATAGATAAAAAACTTAGAACAATTAACTCTTAAAAATATATGGGTTGTTTGGAACGATTTTTGTTTTATTGTTTTTTAAAATAATTTTTAAAAATAATTCTAAAAAATAGTTTTATAAAACAAAAAAAATAAAAAATTTGTTTGGGTAAAAATATTTTTCATCAGTGTTTTTTCGTGTTTTTTAAAAAACAGATGACAAAAATAAGTTAAAATACAAAAAAATTATTTTTATTTTTTTATTTTCTAATTACTGTTTTGGGAACAGTTTTTAAAAACAACTGATGAAAATAGTTAGCGAAACAAATTTTTTTGTTCTCACAAAATAAAAAAATAAAAAAATATATTTTTAAAAACAAAAGCAAACAGGCCATAATATCCATTAGCTAGAAAAAAGCCACAATTACAAATAATTATCCTAATGAGTTCATATATTTTTTAAAAAATAGATATTTTAAAATTTTAAATATGGCCAATCAGGTATTTGCTCTTTTAAACGTTAAGTAAGTTTTTAAATTCTAATGACAAACCAAAAAGGGACACATCCTCTTTTAAATTTCGAACAATTTTTTAAAACATTAAAAAGGAAAATAAATATTATGAGACATTATTAATCATGAAATATAGTATATTTATAGACAATTGAATAAAATTATCCCAAATATTTTTGGTTAAAATAATATTTTGTAAAATAAATAAAATTTGAAAGATTATTATAAAAACTTATTCAATTTTTTAAATTATTATTTTTTGATGTGTTGAAAAAGATTTTAAGAATTATGAGTTATTAAATAGACAAGGTATTAAGTATGATTTTTTTTCTACGCTAATAAGATTAAATACCATGAAATCTAGCTAGTACCATCATAAACTCAGAGGAGGACAAAAAAATTATGTATCTTTTTGCTCAAAGACAAACAAATAAACAGAGCTTGGTGAATGGTGTGATTTTCTTGTGAGCAAATGATAAAAATTGTAATAAAATAACATTATTAATTTAAATATAGTAATTCAATTTGAAATCAATTCCTAACTTTTGAAATCCTCCAATTTGAAAATAAGAAAATCTTTTAAAAAAATTAAAGACATTATATTTTAATTAAATTACAAATAACACAAATTAAAAAATATATAAGAATTTAAAATTAAAATTTTTAATTTTATGAGATTTCAAAAGGATTCTATAAGAGGGCCCAATAAAAACACTTATCTTTTTTCTTTATAAATTTAATTTATTTTTAATTATAAAAAATCATGTAATTGATAAAAATCAAAAGGTCATGTTAATTATGATTAAATGCAAGTTAAAAAGTATTTTGTTAGCATATTTTAACTCTACTATTAATCAATTTAATCAAATAAAAAGAGTATCATTTTAAATATTAAAAATAATAAAATATAATATAATTAAAAATAAATTAATAATTTAGTTCTCCAAATATACAAATCCTCCTAATTTATCCCTTAATATTTCTTCCAATGTCAGTGTAGTCCCCGTCACATTTAGCTAATGAAGTTGTTAACGTGTCATTGACGACGTCCACATGATAGCTAATTGCTGACATGTCATTGTTAATGCGTCATTGTTGGTTCCATTCAAGCTCAGCTGGCTAAAACGACCTCGTTTTGCTATCAGAACTTGAATCCTGCCGTCTGTTTGCCGTGGCTTTGGTCCTCCACCAGGCCTTTGATTTTTATTCCAAGCACCCAAATCATATGAACCAGCTCTTCAGCTCCTGTAGTGCACGCTGGTCTTAAAAACCTCAGCAGCCTCACTGCGTTACTCCTCTGCAATAAGGCCTTATAAAGTGTCCCATAATTGGATTTTCCAATCACTTCCCCTGGAGCATCCAGTATATCACATATCGTGAGGTCCTCACCCCCTTGGAAGATGATCAAATCCTCTTTCTGCACTATATCCTCATGCAAAAGTCTTGAACTTTCTTTGTCTTTCCTCTCATGGGTTGCTATTCTTTTACGGTAAAAGAAGACATAAAGTACAAGAATCGCCAAAAATGTAGTGGAAGTTAGTCCAAGAACTAATATCAGCATTTGGGCGATCTTCTTTATCTGAAAATTTTGATCCTTTTGTATAAGAGTAGCGAGTGGACTTAATTAAACTCAAAAAGACCTAAAGTTGAGATAATGGGGAACAATTTGGAAATTAGGATCTGAATATCATTAGAATAACTGAATGGAGCTCGTTTTGATGGAAAATAAGCTTAATTTTCCCCATAAACAATATCCATCTTGCAAATACAAGACAAGGAGAAGAACATAGAATGGAACTTTGTGGAGCTGATGGGAAATGTCTGAGGAGCAGAAATGGACCTTGGAGTGAGAGAAGGAAGGCAAAACTTAAAACAATATGAAAATTTGATCCTTTTGAGACTCTTGGTATGACGACGTTGCGGTGTGCTCTCCCATTCGTCGAGCAGCAAGGAGAAACAGGGGGAAATCTCCCATGGAAATGACGTCATTTGAGATGCTTCATGTGGAGAACCAAAACGGCGGCAAACAGAAGGCATGATTCAAACTTTGATGGCCAAAATGGCATTTTGGCCAGCTAAGCTTGAATCTTACCAGCAATGACATGTCAGCAACCAGCTGCCATGTGGACCCGGTAAATGACACGTCAACAATTATATTAATTAAATGTGACAAAGGGATTAGATTGAGATGAGATAAAATATTGAAGAGTCAAATTGAAAGAACTTATATATTTAGATGATTAAATTATTAATTCACTCCATAATTAATATCTTTATATTTTAAGGTGATTGAGTGTATTTTATCTTTTATTTTATATAAATTTATAATTACGAGTTTATGACATTTTTATACATACTAAAATATAAAATCAGTACATATTTAATAGTTAATTTTTTATAAATTTGTAATTTAATTATATTTCTCATCAATGATATATTAAAAAAATATGAAAGTATAATATACTTAACAAATTAATTTTCCATTTAGTTTTTTCTTTAAACATTCTACAGCATGTAGGACATTATACTATTATATAAATAAAATTTGTTGAGAGATACTAAACAAATGGTATATTAGCTAATTGTTTGCGCATCTTGCTTGCAAAGGTGTTGGTCGTTTGCCTCCTCATTACCAAAAAAAAAAAAAAACCAAAATCACAAACGTTTATTCTTAAGCGCTGTATGTAAACAAACTGTAAAGTAAATTAATTAATTTAAACTCTTTTATGTACAACAAATTAATTAATTAGAATTAAAACTAACAAATTAATCAATGATCGATCGTCTCTCCTAATGGAAGAATGGGCCCGAAAGAGTAGTTGTAGTTGTAGTTGATAGAACCTCATTTCGCTTTCGTTTTCCTCTTCTTCTTCTTCTTCGTCTCCTTCTAACATAATTCTCATACTCCGCTTGCCATGGTAGAAGATGCAGGCGGCGGAAACCAAACATCTTCAGCACCCGAACCCTGAGATCCACATCTCGAATTTCACAAAACCGGTTCGACCAATCGGGCGGTTCAACTGAACTTGTGCTTAACCCCGGCACCCTATCCCTAGACGTTATATTTTGTCCC
Organism: Ceratonia siliqua; assembly: GCA_034509205.1. NCBI lineage: Eukaryota > Viridiplantae > Streptophyta > Magnoliopsida > Fabales > Fabaceae > Ceratonia > Ceratonia siliqua. The sequence goes on from JASKGM010041826.1 coordinate 15,372, forward strand.
TCTCGCCAATCAGTCACGTAGGTAGCCACCCTCCTATAGAACTTGTCTCTGAAAACCTTCCACACTTGGTACTTGTAGTGATTTATCACCATCACCCTACTCTCCACGTCCACCGCCACATACGCTTCTTTCAGATGAAAATGGTGCACCACATTTATCAAGTTCTCTTTCAATGCCTCTGGCCTCACTATGCTCTTGTGCCTCTCCTGTCCCGCCATCCTGCACGTGTACCCCACCATCACCCCTTCCCCTGGCACTTCCTTCAGCCCCGATGGCCCAAAACTGTAGCACCCCGTCCGTATCTCCCCCACTTTCCCCACCCTACTTTCAGCCCGGATCACCTCCCACAACCCCCCCTCCAACTTCACGTTGAAGAACTCGTCCACGTCGATGAACCCCACCCATTCACACACCTCCCGGGCCCCTAACGCGCAGTGGGCAAACCCGGCTTCTTGTGTCTTTATCCATGGCCACACCTGGCGTGTGATGTTGTACCCTGCATCCTGTAGGAACTCAATCACACTCCTTATGTCATCGTCGCTGTTGTTGTCGTAGATAAACCAACGTTGCACCCCAATTCGGGAATGGTACATTACCCACTCCTTAATGAACCGGGCCTGATTCCGCAACATGGTGCACACACATATTCGGTGCACTTTCCGGGTTGGAGACTCAACTTGTGGACGGAACCGCAGCCTGGCTACCGACGGAAATATTCCTCTGCCTTCCACCCGTACTGAAACCTTAACGGAATCTTTCATGCTCGGGTCGCCACTCAAAATGCTCAACGGGGTTCTGCACCTTACGATCTCCTGGGCGACCGATACGACGTCGGATGTTAGCAAGTACTTGGGCCTCCTGAAATCCCAGCCGAACAAGCACTCATATCTCGACGGTTCAGCTACTTTCTCGGGTCGAAGATTTAAGCCCTTAACGAACACGATGGTGGTGTTGTCGTGGTCGATCAAACCTTCGTACGCCAGTGGGTACCACTTATGATTGGAGGGGTTTGTTGGAAGAGGACCGTTGGATTCAACAACGAGCGATGGCTTGTAGCCACGTGGATGGAGTCGACACCGAACGATCTGCTCGTTGAGATGGGTCTGGTCAATTTGAAGCAGGGGTAGAGTCAGCTGAGGCGGGGACGAGTTATCCTTGAGATAAACGCAGTGGAGGTCATCTTGGGTATATAAGCGAGAAGATGGAGGGTAGTTTAGGAAAAGAAGAGCCTGATCTGGGAGCAAAACAGTTTCTCGAACCGTGATTCCGGAAGTGACCGGAGAGTCGCTGGATTTGGCTTCCATCGTCGGAGATGGCCATGTTAAGACCACGCTTGGGTGAAAAGATTCTGTTCTCGAAAAATAAACAGTAAACAAAATGGGTAAATGATATGGCAGCAGAAGCAAACTAGAAAAATAAACAACAATAAAAAAGAAAAAGAAAAAGAAAAACGTGAAAAGAGAGGAAGAGACCTCGAAAGAAAAAGTGGGGGAAATAGGTGAGGTTGATGAAGAGGGCGGAAGAGACGACGAGGAGAAAGGTGAACCAGAAGAAGCTGCTCCATGAAAGGGCGGCGATGCGTCTCCTTCGATCTTTCATGGCTGGCGGTGCCGGTGCCGGTGCCTGTGAGAAGGTAAAAGTGGAGTAAAATAGTAGTGTTCTTTGGCGTCCTTCATGTGAATCGTCGTTGATGGTGGTTTTTAGTTTCTTCTGGGTTTCCGGAGAGGGGGGGAATGGGGATAGGGGAAGGGAAAAAGAGTGAAATCCGGGTTTGATGGGAAGAGAAAGAGACGAGGCACGTCTAAATCTCGTCGACTTATCCTTCCCCTTTGGACCGTACATGTCGGTTTACATGCGGTCCTTAAATTGTTAGTGCCTAGTGGTGGGTAAATTCTGCAGCATTTCCATATTTGTGTAAAACTACAGTGTGACCAACCTTTAATATGAGTCCTTTAAGGCTTTAATAATATTCTTAATCATTAATTAACGTTGAACATAACTAGCTTCCATTACAATAACCTTGTGGCTAAATTAGGCATCTTCTAGTTTTTTATTGTTCTTTAGTAGATTCAAATAGAGTCACCGTAGGTATGTGAGAATGGGACCCCCCAGGATGACTTTCTTGACTTTGATATTGATAGGAATTGGCCGTTGCAGGGTCTCCTATTTTGAAGACTGGAGTTAATGTTGGGCTAAAGTGGTAAGCTTAGGCAACCCATTTTGAAGGGATGGGTTTGGGCTCAAAATGGAAATCATGAGTGATGTGGGACTTGTTTTGGGCTAAATTTCATTCCATTCCATTCCATGCATGTCAATATGCTTAATCTGATGTTATGTTATATGCAGACTTCATCTGATCTCATACTAGGTGAAGGGAGAAGCATGATGATGTGTTGCACATCTTTGGTTGTTTCCTAATTATAATATTGTGCCTAGTTGGTAGGTGTAATTGACAACTAATGTATATATATATGCTTGCAGTTGTTTGTTTAATTAGTTGGCCAAGAGTGGAGCTTAGTTTTGTCACCATCTCATAAATCTCTGTTGTTCAATTGTTTCCCCAAGGTAATTGAATTATATTTTGAGCTTAATAATGAGTTTCTTTCATATACCTTTCCAAGACAAAAAGAGATTAATATATATAGTGATTTGATATGATGGTGGTAGATGTTTGTGCATTGGAATATTGGATGAGATCATGAGCAGCAGAGATTCTTCGAGTGCATGAACCATAGTTTCTTTTATGTATGCTCCCAATGGCGGCTATAGGGGGATGTATCATGTACATGTATGTAGGTACCAAGCCTTATATATATTATTATCTTATGATTTGTGAGTAGGCACACTCCATTTTAGCCATTTCATACTCTCTATGCTCATCTTTGCAAAGTCAGCTCTCCAATGCTTTTCAATCTCCTTTAACTTATATGGATCTTTTTTTTACTTTTGTAATTTATAAAACCACATAGATTATTTATTTCTCATAAATTCAAACTAATTAAGACAAAGAAGTAACCTTCCTTGTCAGCAAAGAGATGCGACGATTGACAAACATAGTGATCAACGATTATAATTAGATTCAAATTGACATTGAAATCAATAAAATTGTACTAATGTGACCCAAGTGTCTCCTCCTCAGCAGAATAGTGGGTTCTTAATTAAATCTTTCTGCCCCCTTATTAAGGGCCCCAAGGCTTCCATTCTCTGCTCATTTTTGGGTCCTTTCATCCCATAATCTGTACCATTTGTCATTCATCAAAAGCTCACTGAATTGCAGTGCCCGCTGTCTCTTTACTTTTTTAGGTTAAGGTGCAAAAGAGTTCAGTCTTTTATTTTATGCTTTCTCTGTAACCACAAACCAGAGAGCAACGCACATTAACTGCTTGGCAATTTGACAAAATCAACGCTTTCAACTGTACTTGGACATGCATTCCAATCACAATTGAAACTTACAGCAATAAAGATATCGCAGATAAGTGATTGAAAATCACTTCCCTTTTCTTAATGATTATATCAACATCTATTTCGATCACCTAAATTGGGTTTATCCCTTTCTATACTCATGTCCTTTTCCAACTTTAATACTTAAATATTGATTACCAAGTGAAGTCTGTTTTGGCTGTGTCGTATTAGTTGCCAATTTACATTATTCATCAAGGTTTCAGTTCCAAGTGAATCCATGGGTGGAATTTCAGGACACTTCCATATAATGGTGAAGGCATCTTTGTACTGAAACATGAAAGGGTTTGCCTGCTACGACAAAGCTGGCCAGCCTTTTGCGGACCAAGGAATCCTATCAACCTTATTATTTATATGGGGAATGCATAGACTAGAACCAATAAGATGAGATTTTGGTACCAAATAATAAAAATTTGTCAACGAGGACGACCCACGTCTGCCTGTAAAATTTTCTTATTGAACAGAACTCTTTCTATTGTCTCAATAAGGGTGGTGACCATTTTATAATGACAACCCTCCATGCTCTTTAGCTTTCAAGTCAAAAGTGCTTTCCGTCCAATCATTAATCTCCCCCTTCAAAGGACATCCCGCTTTTTTAAAATGTCCGAATGAACTGGCAGCATCTTTGCTTGGATTTTAAGCTCCTTTTTAAGCACCCCTCCTTTTATCGTACGCTTGTTAACTCTCAAGTGATATCTTGGTTTCATGAGGTAAAGTTTCCAAAATGGGAAGGCAGCCTTGTTGTGATAAGATTGGTTTGAAGAGAGGTCCATGGACAATTGACGAAGATCACAAGCTTATGAACTTCATCCTCAACAATGGTATTCATTGTTGGCGAATGGTTCCCAAGCTTGCAGGTATTTCTGAAAATCTTCTTCACATGCTCTACAGTTTATTCATTTGCCTTAAATGGGTATCTGACTAGGTGCAATTTGTACGCTGGTGAAGGTCTGCTAAGATGTGGAAAGAGCTGCAGATTGAGATGGATTAATTATCTGAGGCCAGACCTCAAGAGAGGTGGATTCACAGAAACGGAAGAGGATCAAATTATTCAACTACATTTACGTCTTGGTAACAGGTATCATATGCGTGTCTGAATTGTCACTTTCCCCAAAAAACTGGCATGATTTCTGGACAATATGTTTGTGAAGGCCATATTTCCTCTAACACAATGTCACAGGATAATTAATTTCCTCCAACACAATGAATCACATTTTCAGGTGGTCTAAGATTGCTGCACATTTTCCTGGGAGGACAGACAATGAAATCAAGAATCATTGGAACACAAGAATCAAGAAGAGGTTGAAGCTCCTCGGTTTGGACCCTGTGACCCACAAGCCGATTGAGCAAAAGGAACACACGGATGACAAAAATAAGACAAACCAACAGCCAAATTCTTCCAAAAGGTCTGAAGAAAATGTGGAGATTAAGTCCTTGGACAGTCATCCCACAGAAGAAATCTCAAAAACAGAAGGGAAAAGGGAAGAAAACATGGTGACTTGGGATGAGAGCTCTGAACTTTTAAGCTACCACGAAATGATATGCTCAGACTTGGACTTCGGATCATGGATGAGCCAAGAAACCAACACCAGTACTAGCTCTTACAGTACTTCTTCTTTCTCTCTGGAGGATTCTAGCCACCTTTCTATGGGTGAATCCCCTTACCTACAAGAAAACTCCTTACTGCAATGGGTTGATAGTATGGACTCCATCCTCGCATGGGATAGCCATATTAATCCTCTCGAACAAGATATTTTCTTCTTGGAAAATAGACAATCAGCATAACCACCCTTAGCTAAAACTGCCCTTACTTTTACAATCTCTCAAGCACAATAAAATCTCAAAAAGGTTAATGTAAAGAAGTTTGCTACGTACTTTGATCCCTGCATTTTCTTGTTTTGTGCTAAATTAATGCTTAGCTTTGGTATGTGATGATGGTTCCTTATTGAATGCGAATTGGAGTTTTGCAATTGCTTGTTCTATCGATGTCACTTGATTGAGCTACTCAACACATGTGGGGCTTAAGACCGCAGAGTTGATAAGATCATCACTTTTTCTTGTCTCCTCTGTAACTGTTGGTTTTATTAAAGTGGTCACACAAATCATAATGAGGTGTCGAAGGTTTCCTCGTTTAGTCGCTTATTTCTGTCTGTTACTGTTATGATCAATAATTTTGAGTGACTTCCATTTTGTCACCTTAATTTATATCCAATTACACTTCTCTCATTGATTTGCAAATGTAAACACACATTTGCCCTGATTTAACATGACACAAAAATAAAATTGGAAAAATGAAAATGATTTTCTTTATATCTACTTCCCTTGGTTTGTTATATGCAACCCCACAGCATAAAGTTGACAACCAAATCCAAAAGTAGGCATATAGGTAATACTAATCATGTCATGAGAGGAGAAAGCAGGCATATTATAAGCAGTTAAGGCTCCTTAATTAATTCAACTCTGTTGGGACAAATTAATGAGTAGTCCAGCTTTATATTTTATATACTGTACTGCAGCAGCTTTAGACATCTTTTTCTTTAAAATGAAATATGGATTTAGATGATTGGGAATGGGTAGTGCTAAGCACTGAAACTTATATATTGAAGTGGAACCTCCAGCACTCTCACTTTACATGCATGAATGATGAATCTGTGGCCAATTAACATAGGGAAGGAACACGACATCCACTATATATGGCTTTTCACCAAATCAGATGTTTCAAAATGGCGTTACTCATAACATAAGAAAGGATTGTGTTATCAGTAACTTTGAATTCCAGGGTTTCATCCCTTTAATTTAAGTAGGAAGCAGTAGACACGTAATGGTGTATTTTTAAAAGTGGTTGAATATTACTTGTGTGTGGGTACATTTTTGGTCTTCTTTTTGTCCCTTTTCTTTTTTGTGTTTTTACTTTCAGTCCCCAATTTAATTGGGCCATAGACAAGCCCAAGGTGCCAAAATGGGCTTTTTTCTTGTTTGAGGTTGATCCAACAACTGCATCAGACTTGGTTCTCTTTGCTTAATGAGGTTTTTTTTTTATTACAGAGAAATGAAGTACTTTGAAAAAAAATGATATTTTTATATAAAAAATTTTTTATTAATGATTTAACATAATTATAATAAATAATGTAAATAATTTTAATAAAAAAAATATTTGAAAGAATGTATGAAAAATAATTGACCTGCTCATATTTAATATTTAAATAGAAACATTTTTCTATACTTGTCTCCTCATATTTAATATTTAAAATTTTACAGCTGATAGAATTAACAACAATAACCAAAATCTGACCTGCTCTGGCAATTGCAAAGACATTAAATGGGGTGATAGGATATAGAGGCTGTTTGGATCTCCTTTAAGGAGGAGATTTTAAATTCTCCTTCAAGCAAAATGAGAAAATGAGCTGTTCGTATCTGCTTCTTCTTGAAGGAGAAGGAGAAGTAGAATGA